>VDFB02028586.1:0-11742 GCA_007258455.2 Sequoia sempervirens
CGACCTCACTACAGGACATGAGATGTTATCTCTTATGGATGGTTTCTTTAGTTATAATCAGATCTGAATTGCACTTGAAGACCAACACAAGACCACTTTATGACACTTTGGGGTTCTTTTTGCTACAATGTTATGCCCTTTGGCCTCAAGAATGCGGGGGTGACATATCAGAGGGAAATGACTATCATCTTCCATGACCCCATCCATATTATAATGGAAGATTATGTTGACAACTTGCTAGGAAAATCCAAAACTAGAGTAGAGCACCCTGCCATCATAAAAAAGATCTTCAAGTGGTTAGAACATTACAAGCTACAACTAAATCCAAAAAAGTGTGTCTTTGGTGTTACATCAGGGAAATTTTTGGGTTTCATAGTCTCTCGAAGAGGCATTGAGGTTGATCCCACCAAGGTGAAAGCTATTTTGGATATGCCACCCCTGTGCAATATGAAACAATTAAGAAGTCTCCGGGAAATACCGATCATCGAAGCCACAGTTCATGGCCCAACATGATCAATCGTAGATAATTTTACTCTTCCTAAAATTTTCCTTTAGTGGAATGAAAATGTTGAATGGGGAGTTTTCAAATAATAATCAAAGAATAGCAGCTCTCCACTACCATCATAATGCAGGTTTTGCAAGGGAAACTACTCTGCTTTCATCACCACCACCGCACTTGATGGTGGGGGCATTAATTGTTTCAACATGATGAGTCCTCAAAAAGAAAGAGAAATCTACTACATCAATAGAACACTAGTTGGATATGAATTAAATTATTCACCCATGGAGAAATTATGCCTTACAGTGGTCTTCAGTACACAAAAAAATTGACATTACATGCTCAGCCATCTGGTCAAATTGATAGAAAAAATTGATCCACTAAAGTATCTGTTATCTAGAACCACTTTAATTGGTCACATGGCTAAATGGGTCATGACCCTAAGTGAATTTGACATAGAGTATGTGGATTGCAAAGCCATAAAGGGACAAGTCATAGCTGATTAGTTGGCTGAGGCACCACTAGTGGATGCTTACCCTCTAGTCACTGAATTTCCAAATGAAGAAGTTTTCACAGTTATAGAAGCACCTACTTGAATATTGTATTTTGATGGCTCATATACTCATAATGGATCCAGTTACCGGAATTATGTTTGGTTACCCACCTCAGGGTGAGCTACTATTCCCAGAATCGGGGATAAAATTTTACATGTGCTTGTAACCTTTAGCTGAGTATGCAAAGCCCTCCCGCGGACTCTAAATTGCAGTAGTGGCATAACTCACTTGAGAGTCTTTGGTGACTTATTGCTGGTCATTAAGAAAGTTAATGATTAATTCCTAACAAAACATGATAAGTTGTTGCCCTATAAATGCATGGTGGATGAATTCAAGAAATATTTCACCCTCATACAATTTGACCAAATTCTAAGGGTACAAAACAAAGCAGCTGATGCAATGGCTACTATTAGCTCCCTAATTGACATGCCTAAAGATCAGACAGAATGCAAGTTCCTTGTGGAACAAATTTTAATCCCAACATATGATATCCCTGAGATTGACATGGTGTGTGACATTGTAGGTCCCGCTTCCCCATGGTATCAAGACATATATGCTTACCTGCATGATAATATTCTCCCTCCAAACCTCACATGAAACTAATGAAAATCCTTTATTCAATGTTCATCCTGATAGATTATCATCAGTGATGTGCTTTATCATCGTGGGTATGATGTAACCCTCCTTAGATGTCTGAATGAGATCAAATCCCATACTGCACTAACATAGGTACATAGTGGTGTTTGCAGGGCCCATTCAAATGGTATGGCTTTGGCCAAAAGTATTCTTTGAGATGGATATTATTGGCCTACATTAGAACATGATGCTTGTGAATTCATGAAGAAATTCCTTCCATGCCAGCAACATGTAGATTTAATTCATTCTTCAGCACAAGACCTTTAGCCCCTACTAGCACCATGACCCTTATCTCAATGGGGTTTTGAGTTTACTGGAAAGATTCACCCACCCTCTTCTGACTGCCATACATTCATAATTACTACTACTGAATACTTCACCAAATAGGTGGAAGCAATGCCACTCTCACAAATCACTAGTACTCAAATTTCAAAATTCATCCCTTACCATATTCTTTGCAAACATGGTATTCCATCCACCATCCTATCCGATAATAGAAAACCTTTTAAAAACCAAGCCATGAAACATTTCTATGACACCTTTCATATCCAACATCATTGTTCAATGCCTTATTACCCCTAGGGTAATGGTTAGGTAGAAGCAACCAACAAGACCCTTATCCACATCCTTAAAAAGGTTGTCAATAACATTGGTCGAGATTGGCACCTCCATATTCATCCCACCCACTGGGCATATCGCACCTCCATTTACACCCCTACAGGTGCCACCCTGTATTCTTTAGTGTATAGTACCAAAGCCATCTTGCCAAATGAAGTTGAGCTCCCATCACTGAGGATTTCTCTAAAGAACCTTATCAGTGAGGAGGATGCTTGTGTTACATGGCTTGCACTGCTAGAGTTACTTGATGAAAGATGAATCAAAGCCTATGATCATCTACAAGCCTACCAAAATTGGCTCAAGCATAACTAAAACAAGAAGGTTCATCGTCGACAATTCCAAATTGGTGAACTTGTCCTTAAAGAGAACTAGCATACTAAGCTAGATCACGATAAGAGAGGAAAATTTGAAGAAAATTGGTTGGGTCCTTATATCATAACTGCTTAATATGGATCTGGGGCATACAAAGTTGCTACCCTTGAAGGAGAACCCCTAGAAGATCCTATCAATATCATACATCTAAAGAGGTTTTATACCTAAGTCTGCTTGGTAACCCTACTTGTAAAAATAAAAAATCAAAAAATCAAAAAATAGTAAAGAGAAATAAATTCATCCTATGGTAAAAACCACCTTTAGTGGCACCTTGGATAAGTACAGATGGTGAAAACCTATTCACAGGTTCCATTTTTAGAGGCTTAATCATTATCTGGCGGCGTTACGCAGTTGTGCGCGCAAATCCCTTCCTATTATCCTCCTGCATCCATCTCAAACGCAGCGGGTATATATCTTGGTTGAGGCATTTGGTTGAAGTCAGGTATCAGTTATCATCATCCTGAATTTTGTTCCAATGCGGCTTGTTGGTACCCAATGGTCACTTTGTTAATCCGCCGCCGCCGGAACCATCCATGTGTTTGAAGATTCTCACCTAGTTTCCATCTTGTCTTTTCAGTATTTTTAGTTTTAGTTGAACTACATTGCCTGTGCACTTTCACATAGACAAGGTTGATCATTTGATCCTCCCCCAAGGAATTTTTGTGTCATGTCTTACGTCATTCATCATCAGTCACCATTGTCTTCTTTCTTCTTTATCCATAGTCTTTTCAAGAACTATGAGGGCTTTGCACTTTCATGTAGGAAAGGCTAATCTTTGAATGGCCCCTGAGCCCCTAGGTCTGTAGGATGTGTCAGTATTCTATCTTGTGACTTGTCTCTTGTATTGTCTCATCAAGCTATGCCCTTATATAGTTGGTTATTAACAAACAAGATCCATTAGTATCAGCAAACCCAAGCGGTTTTGTGTATCCCATGCCATATCTATCTTTTAATTTAGTATCCATCATCGGTCTCAAAAGGATGCATCCTTCTTAACAGACCTCATCAACCTCATCCATCCTCTCAATCCTATGGCAAAGGTTGTTTGAAATTTTATTGTGATCTTTTGATGCTTTTTTTTTTTGTTTATCATTTGAGCTCCCTATTACAAGTAGTTAAGATCACCATAATCTATCATATTATGGTGTGTCTTGGTTGATTCAAATAGGGGCATATCTTCATGTTTTACTGTTGTTGTCTACTGGGTTGTCCCACATAGTACCCACCAAGATCCCTATGATCTTGCATTACATTGGGGCATCCCTTTGTGCTTGTGGTTATCCCTATACCCGGCCCGACCAAAGTCTTTGAAACTTTGGGGTGTTGGGATAACCTTCTTGTCTATGTATCTATTTCATGCATTCGATGCTCACTTGCCTTGGTTTCCTATACCCTAGCACTAGGTGTCTTATGCTATAGCAAAAATCAGTGCTCTAAAGATGGAAAATTACATTAGGATTGCATTTCAAGATCATGACCATTGCATTGCATTCACCCTATGATTTTGGTTGTGCAAATAGTCCCCCCTCTGTCCCCTATTCTTCTCAGGATACTAAAAGGTTTGCGACAGGTGCAAACTCACACTATATCCACACCCATCTTCCATTATCATGTACACCATTATTGACATTAATGGTAAAATTACACTTGCATCATTATGATAAGTATCCACACATAACTAGGTCTATACATACATACATCGCCACTTGCATCACAAAGTGTTAGACTCATAATACATCACATCCTGCATGTATAAAACATTCATAAAAGAATCTACATAAGCCATCATACACATATACATACACGTCAATAAATCAAATAAGAATCCATACATAAAAATCTACATAGTCCATCATAGATAAAACATATGCATACATCATATCATCATATAAGCATCTGCATCAATAAAATCATCCATAGTACACAAATGCATAAACACGATCATTCATCCAACACATGAACATGGTGTCAATAAGGGCTATCATATATCATATATAAATATACAAAAAGTCCAAAGTACATCTCATAATCATGACTATCACATGAATAATATCATAATAATGTATTCAATGTCATCATATCTATGACTGTCATCTACAAAAATCATCAGATCAAAATACTAGTGCAACGTATTGTAAAAAACCACTATCACTATGACCTATCCATCCACCTTGCACCTATCAAAAACTTAGTAGTATGTCATCTTCCAAATGAGATACCCACGTCTGATCTTTGAGGTGAATTAGTTACTAATCTCTTGCTTGGCAAAACACCCTGTGACTCACTAAAACCTCGAGTCTGCGTCCCTAGCATCTGGGATGGAGCTGACATCTAAGGTGTCTGCCAAACATACTAGAACATCCACTATACCAGGTCTAGAACTGCATGATAATATGTGGCAATAAAAAATCCTTCCTCCCTCGCATTCTCCTCTCGATCAACAACCTAGACCTTGGAAGAATTCTACTCCTGATGATACCTATCATGATCTCTAGTGATCACTCTCCTATCTTGCTCCTAGGCCTCCTAAGATAGTCATAATTGTACCATCTCTGCCTAAACCCAATCTCTCATCTCCTTTGCAGCCACTACCCTAGCTATTGCTACGTCCCTCTCCCCCTGTAACCCTTATATATCTACTCCTATTAGATCACCAACCTGTACTGACTACAACTGAGCCACTACTACGTCCCACTCTCCCTGTAGCATCTACATCCACATATCTACAACATCCCTCTCCCTCTGTGCGGCCTATGATTGAGCCACCACTGCATCCCTTTCCCTCTGTAGCTCATGTACTCCTCTCTCCTCTAAAGAGACTGTATCTATGCCTCTGCTAACTCTCTCTCACTCTACAAAACATGAACTCATGCCTGTGGCACATCCCTCTCTACCTCCATAGCCTACACCTATGCCTACACTACATCTCTCTCTGCCTAAATAATATGGGTCTGCTCCCTCACCTCACTCTCTCTCTCATGCATCAAACCCATATCTCTAACTGTCTACTCTAAACAATGCACTCTATCATGTAGCTCATCCTACTCCTACCAGAGATCATCTGTCTGCTACCCAATTCTTATTGACCCTTGATCTACAATCCCCTCTAGCTCCCCCCTAACCTATAATATAACAACCTCTACCTGTAGTCTATCACGGTCCTAACTAACAGTAGCCAACTCATCATGTACCCTCTATATGTCGACCTATAGTCCATCTCTATCACTCTCCATCACCTCTACCTATGTGGATAGGAGGTCAACCATAAATCTATAATCTCTCTAACCTACGATTAGTACCTTCGATAGCTCGACCCTGAGTCTGATCACCTTCACCTCAGCTATCCTCAACTTTTGATCTATAATCCAAAGCCTCTTTGTAGTATCTCTTGGCTGAGCAATAGGATCCTCTAATGCCACACAAGGAACCACTACCAATGGTTTTTCATCCAAAATCTCCATATCTGGAACATCTTCATCTATCTCCATAGAATCATTGCCCCCTATGCACTCCTACTCCTGCTAAGTCTCGTGGTCCTCCACAGTGGGGTAGACCTAAACTCTCCATAGTTGACCATGCCTCCCCACTCTCCTTGGTCTCCTCGGATCTCCTAAAACCTCCTCCATCTCACCCCTCCACCATCCCTCCAATCTCCCTCCCCTGGGCCCCATCTTGTTGTTCCACCCTCCTTCCACTCTCCTCTCATTTCCTTCCATTCCACATCCACCTCATCCTATCCGGCTCTGGGCCCCTATCCACCCTCCATCTCTCCCTGTCCATTCCACCCTCCTTTGTTGTATCCTCCTCCTCCTCTCTGGCTACCCTACTGACCAACACCCTCTTCATCCTCTTGCTATCCTTCCACCCTCACCTCCCCTCCCTTCAACACCTATCTCCACCCTCCCTCACCCTGTAGCACTCATCCTCTGATCTGAATCATATGACTCCTACAATAGGTACCATCATTGTAATCCTCTCCCATCAGTGGTTACGACACCACTGGTCATATCGTGTTATCACTCCTATGTCCTCCATCCCAACAAATCTCCCTGGGTAGGGAACCTGCACTGCCATCGCCCATGAAACTCTAGCATCCCTCAATCTCAAAGTAGGTCCCCATGGTTTCTCTCTGGTGAGTCAACGAAACCTGACAGGCACCTCTAGAATATCCTATACCAACCCAAACTACCTCAACATTCTATTTGGTTGATGCATCTCCACTATGCATGGCTGACTCCCAATCAAGATGCATTGGCTCATAAAGTAACCCTTCTATCTATCCTCCTCTCTCCATCCTCTAAATTGTCGATACATATACGGATGCCATAATATGTCTCTCTCCTGCAAGCCATCTATCACTCTCCTCCACCCATCCGTATCTCCCTGCATCTCATGCCACAAAACCCAACCCCTCACTTCCTGATATCCCCATGCCATTGGATTCCCTATCATCCTCCTCTCCATCCCTAACCACTATGGGTCTCATCACCATAATATGCTCCCATCCCCACACCTATAGTAGGGTTGTGTGTTTCAAACTCACTGACCTCCTATAGAAGATCACATGCATATCCCTATATAGTTGCACTAATGCAGAGGTAGCCCATGACATCTTCCCCTCACATCACTCAACAATATGTCAAATCACCTCCATGTACCATAGACTACAAAACCACCTACCACAATCCTATAAAAATATCCCACTAATTAGTCCACACATAAATAATGGTAGGGATGGTACCCTCACTGACAAAAATCTATCTAGTTCCAACTTCCCACTCTGTATGGGTAGATCCTCATCTCCAAATAACACTAAAATGGTATGATATAACTCTGCCCCTCTCGATATCACATCACTCGCTAACAGCCTCACTATCGACAGCTTTAGGATGCACCATACATCCTCTAGTGTCACTGTCATCTCCCCCATCAGAAGATAAAATGTCAATGTCTCTGAACTCCATCTCTCTATCAATGTTGTCAGCATCGCTCGATGTGCTTTCATCACTAGAACCTATAAAAAGTGCAATAACCTCGTATGATCCAATGTTGCATGATCTACTCTGGTCATGGCCACTATGGTAGCTATCAGTACCTCCAACCATCACTCATGTGTTTGTAATCACTCAAAAATCTGCATCCATATTACCCAATTGTCAATACACCTTATTCCCGGCCCTGGGACATCGCTCATTTTCCTCTTTTCCTTTATTTTTTTCTCTTCTTCCTCCCACTTTTCCCTAGTCAGGGAAAACCTATCTTCCTAGCCTAGGAAGATATGCCCTGAGCCAAGGTGATGGCACCCTCGCTCTGGGGCAGATATGCCCTCGCTCCGGGGCGGATACGCCCTTGCGTCGGGGCATTTTTTCCCTAGCGCTGGGGCGGATACGCCCCGAGCCAAGGCATCTGTGCCCTAGTGTTGGGGTGGATATGCCCTGAGCTAGGGCGATGGCTCCCCTACCCCAGGGTGTCTATGCCCCAACACCAAGGCAATGGTGCCCCCGCCTTAAGGCATCTGTGCCCCAGCACTAGGGCGAACATACCTCACATCGGGACGGATGCGCCTTGAGTCAAGGCGACTCCGCCCAAGGTGGGGCAGATGTGCCCTGAGTCGGGGCAGATCTGCCCGATTTGGGGCAGATTCTCCCCTCTTGGGACCATGCTAGCCACCCCCTCAAAATGTCATCTTTTCCCTACCCATTTGCAAAAAACTAAATCTACTCATTTTTATATTCTATCCCATGGACAAAACCCATGTTTTCATTTTCTATAATTATTCAAAAACATGCTATCAATGTTTAAAATACACAAGAGGAGTTTTTTTACTAACCTGGTGAGGCACCACATAGTGGGTGTGGAACCTCCGCACCTCGTCTGCCTAGTGAATGATATCAAAGTCGTAATCCTACTGTATCTTTGCTCTTTACCCTCTTCATCTCGTCTCCTCTTCTCTCAACTGCTATAGTGACAATGTGACAAGGTAATTTCTAAAATTACATTTTAACCCTTTCCCCCTCTTTTTTTTTCCTTTTAAAATAAAAGGTATTTTTACCTTTTAAAATAAAAGGTAGTTTTACCTTTTATTTAACTTTTTTCTCCTCCAACTAATTCCCTACTTTCCCGAGGCTGCCATTTGTAAACCGTATGTCCGATCAACTCCATTCAAAATTCAAATTTTCTTAGTTTTTTGAGCTTTGTCCAATGGTGTCTTCCATTTCTTCCTACCGAGAAGCCATTTGGGGCTCCTTTTCTTCCCCAACTTCCCTCTCAAGGGGGCATACCCTACCATTTTCCCTTCATCCCTTCGTGGTAGTCATTGGGGAATCTCCCTCCTTTTTCCATCCACTTGGGCAGCTCATTCAACCTCTTTCATGCTAGGGCATCAAGCCCTATCACTGCCTTTACCATTGGCATTTTATTTTTCTTTGAAACACTGCTATTCTAACAATATTTCAAAGAGGGGAAAAATGTAGACATCCAAATCACTCCCATACAATCAAATTTACCTCTTTATTCATCCATTCCATCAATATTAATTTATTTAATTAATATTACACTTCCCTCCTAAGGTTCTTAAAGTATTTAATTTAACAATTAATGATTTACCTTACATCCTTTCCTTCTTTGAATTAAATAAATACATCAATTTATTTAATTTATTCATCTAATATTTTTGAATAAAAACAATTTAAAATTCCTCATTTTTCTCTCTCCTTGTCACATCCTCCATAATCCCTTTCTCATCAGGATTAATTTAATTAATTCATGATTAAGATGTGAATCCTCTTAATTAGGGATTAATGTCACATCCTCCTACATTTTCCACTTGCTTCTAATATCTAATTAATTATCCTAATCAGGTATTTGCACAACCTTAATCAAAGTCATTAGCCACTTTTAGCACCCCTTTTTAGTCAACCTTTTCATTTTCCTTTCTTGGCATTGACCCTTTTCCCCATGTGAATTTTTAATTCACATTTTATCCTTCCAAGACTTCTAGAACATGGGACTTGTCACCTCATCCACATGTGACCAACTCCCACCTTTTTGGAGACCCTCTCTTATCCATTAGATTCTTCCAAGCTTTTGAATTTTTAATTCACATTTATTTCTCCAACCACTTTCTCTTTTCCCATTGGGTTTTTTGAGGAATTCCAAAATTCCTCAAATGTCACTTTCATCCTAACTTGAGGACAGGAATTTTCTTTTTGAGGAAATCTTCTCACCCCCCAAGGTACTTGTCCTTCCTCCACATCATGTACCTCCCTTCCACATCACTTCCACATCATCTTACCCTTAGCCACTTCACATTCCACATGTCAAGATGCGAAGGCTTGTGAGTCCTCAATTCACCATAGCCCTTCATCTTGGCCTTTTTGGATAAATCTCAACCATTGAATTCTCTAGAGAATTCAAATTTCTCTATAAATACCCCCTTCTCCAAGGCATTTAAAAAAAACACTTAGTCGTTTTGCACCTACATGCTATTATTTTGAACACTCAACTCATAATCATCTTCTCTTACTTAGCCAAGCCATTTTAGCCATTTTACATTTGCATCCCACCATATAATCAATCTTGAATTTAGCAATATCAATATCCATCCAATGATCACACAAGTACTCAAAATAAAGGGCCAACCAAGGAATTTCAGCTCTAAGGAGAAGGTATAATCATTTTCAATCTTCTTTTATTTTATCTCTTTATATTAACAATTTCTTAGGCTAATCTTGAGGTGTCCCTTTTTGTTTTTCTCTCATTGTATTATAGTTTTTTTTTACATATTTAGGATGGATAAACATTAAGGTTTACACAGTCATTGAAAACAAGTGTCTATTTCTCTAAATTTTCAAGTCCTTAGTATAATCTGGTGTATCACCTTTGGTTTTCATTATCAATCATTTAGTTATGTTATCTCTTTCTATCTTTTTCCTCTACAAGTTCAGTAGATTAGATTAGGTGACACCATAGGAACCAACCTTTATATGGAGACTCACACCAAATTTTAGGTGACCCATAGCCTAGGAGTGATTCCATGTTTTCTTTGGAATGCTAAGTAGATGCAACTTAAAATCATGCAGCTTAGCTAGGGTGGAAATTTTAGTAGTTAACATATATATCCAATTTTTTACTAGATCGTTGTACTATGTGAGTTATCTTCACTAGTTATGCACTATGATTTCTATGTATCTAGATGTGATCTAGGAGAAATGTAGTTTCTTTGGATTTATCCGTTTTATATTTTTAGGACTTGCAATTCTAGAAATAAGTTGATAAAACCATGTTGAAGTTAAATTTTTCATTTGAAGATATTGGATTGTGTTAAGGTTGTGTGTGCTTATCTGTTTATGTGTTTTACATGGGTATTGTATGACCTTGTGTTTAACACTAATTACGAAGTTTACAAAATCATATTTAAGCATGTTGGGACTTATTTAGTTCCTCACTAGATATGTGTTTGCATCACCTCATTCTAATTCCACCGTAGAATTTTTTTGTGCTGACCTAATTTGAATTTATAAATGTAAGTGGTGGGTGGTTGAATTTGGATGATTTTCAAAGTTAAGTTTGTATAAATGCAAGTTGATATGTTCATGAAAGTGGGAATGCAAGAAAGATAGATGCAAGATAGATGTGAAATAGTGTGTATGTGATGTGAGTTTTTGCAGATAAATGTGAAATCTAATTGTAGAGTTTCTAGAGGTAGTGAGCTAAAGGTGTACTCTATCATTCAATTATGTCTTTAAGTGTGTGAGTGAATTGTGGTGGAAATATCTATTGCATTGAGATAGTTCTCTCTCTGTAATAAATATCTTCTATCTTCTTTGTAATTCTATGGTAGTGATCCCTCTGGGTAGTTAACCCTTATTGGATAGTGAGTCTTGATCTAGATAGTAAGTCCTATTTTGGCAGTGAGCCTTCTCTAGAAGTGAGCCTTGGTATTTGGTTTTAATATTATCTATATTGTGAGATAATCCTCACTGTGGTTTTTCCCTTATTGTTTTTTCCACATAAATCTAGTGTTATTATGTGTGTGATGCTTAAAAATTTCTTCTCTTTCAC
>VDFB02028589.1:0-14786 GCA_007258455.2 Sequoia sempervirens
GCTTTGCTGATCTTTCCTTTTCCTCTTGATTTCTCTCCATTGGACCTCTCTTTCCACCATATATTGGCATGGCCCTTGACTTTTGTCTTTGCAAACTTAACCCGATCTGGGTCCTCTACTTCTTCATACCGAAATATTCTTCTAGCTTCGTTGATCAATCGATCCGCTTCTCACGAGTTGAACTTCGAGAATAACAGGGACTTGATTACGGGTCTTTTTCCGATCTTTGAAATGGCCCTTATCAACCGCATCTGATCTTGATCGATCAATTCTTCTTCCTCTTCTACATCTGAATCTTCCACCTCATCTTCATCCTCACTTTCTCCTCTCCTTCCCGGGTTTAACCCTCTTCTCATCTGTTCTTGCAACGCATCAATTTGTCTCTGGAGGGCTCTGAAACCCTCGGCTGCCAATGGATCTCTTCCATCAGCATTTCTACCCCCTCGGCCACCTCTGGCACCACCACGCCTACCAGGCATCACTCTTGGAGGCATCTTGAAGATCTTGAACCCACAACCACGGTCCTGGTGCAAACTGCCTCACGATCGGCGATCTGTTCACACGCTCAAGAAAACCCGCTCTGATACCACCTGACGAGGGAGCAAACCCGAGACACAGAAATAATGCACACAACTAGAAAACTTTCTTATTATTCAATAATGAAAAATCTTACATGCAGAGGATCACAAATCCTCGAGCTCTGTGATACATGCAAATTACAAACTTACAGAAAATTACCCAGATCCCCTTTCACAGCATGTGAACTTCTTTTCCCAAAAAGTTACCCAAAAATCAGAAACAAGCCCTAAATGACCCCATTTTTGGTTTTGGAACCAAAACAACTTATGAGATAAGATTTTTGGCGGTTTAGGCCAAAATTACAATTTGAAATTCAAGTTTAAACTCCACGGTTGAAAATTAGCACATTTCTAAAATATGCCAACTAGAGCTGGCCATAACTTTTAATCCGGTAGTCGGATCTTCAATGATAATACCTTTTGAGCTCTTTCGAAAAAGACGATTTTTCGCAAAGTAGGCCTTCGGTGGACTACTTTGGCGTTTCCGCAAATTTTCAGGCCCATCCGGGATCGTTTGGTGCCTCAAACTGAGCTCGGAAGGTTTTTCAGGTCAAAAAGTAGAAATTGGAACTTGAATAACTTTCAAGTCATGAATGATCTTGACTTGATTCTTTCCACCGGTATTTTCCATCCTGAACCTTCCCATAAATTTCTGTCTTCCCACGACTTCAAATGCAAACCTGCTAAAAATAGCAGTTGAGCAGAAAAAGCAGAAAAGTAGTTCTGAAAGTTGGAAACTCTTATTCGACGAAAAGGGTATCCAGAAATACAAAAACATTCTACAAAAAGAAAACAACAGGAACAAAAATGGAAATCATCTTTTGGGTGATGCAAGATTGCCCTCACACCACTGGATGCTCCTGCATCATTTAATAATCTCAAAGTTTCTAGTTCTGAGAAGCTCCCACAAAATTCTAGTCTTGCATGCACATTTCACATAACTTTCAACCTTCAAGGCCTCATGCAATTGTGTGTATTCAAGAGCAATTGATTGAGATCTTGTGGTTGCCTAGACTCTTGGTCTAATTTCAATTTTAAATGCTTAATATATGGCTCTAGTATTAATTCTCGCTTTATACATGTGGATTAGTTGTGTTTATTATGTGGTTTACTGAAATATGCTAACCAATTTTTTTGTTAAATTGCACAACACAAACAAGCACTAGCCAACTTGATTAGCGTTAGCATCAAAAACTGAAATCCAAGCTTGAAATAACTCACGCCAAGAATGCACACTCAATCCCAAGGAAGGATAGGTGTTGTCATATGGCGGAGAAGCTAAAGAACAGTACTTGAAATGAAACTACTCAACGTCAAGAATGTGCACTCAAGATCCCACTGAGGGCAAGGTGCTAACATATGACGAAGTGATTAATTGAAAACTGAAAACTAATAGGCGGATAACCAGCCATGAAGCTACAACAATCTAATTCATCCGCTGCGGCGGGCATCCACTTAAGAGTGGGGATTCACCACTTGAGAGTGGGTACAAGGATATATCAAATGTTCGTTCTTCCACACTGGCGGTAAACCATCCAGGGGTAATTAATATGAAATTAAACAAGTGATTTGCAGCAATGACATTGGTTGGATTAGTACTACTAAATCTCAACCTTACAATTCAAGAGTCTGCAAATACAAGTATTACAATGATAGGAAATAAAGCCAAGAAGAGAAGAATGTATTCTATCAATGTTCTTTGACTTCTCAATGATAAATTAAAGGCCAAACTGAAAACTAATGCAATCTGATATAAAAATCTGAGTTCTGGAAATTCTGATCAGCAAACTGTAAACACCATAAAATGCTCATAACTTGGTCAAATTACCTCCAAATGACGTGAAATCAGTTGCAATGATCTCCTGGAAGATAGGCGCCCATTCCATGATGAAGAAACAGCAGCAAATGATGAGTATTATTTTCTTAGCACAATTCCCAATGTTCCAGAATGGTACGGCCTTGAGCAAGGGCGATTTTGACAAGTAAAAATCATAAACTCAAAACTAAAATCTGAAACTCTCCAAAGATGGTCGCCTTGGGTGTAGGAATGGATTGGAAAAGTACCCACAAGCAAATTAAATTCACTCCAAAAGTTGTATGCAAAAACCACTTTCAGCTGTGACTGTATCAGCAACTTCAAAACTGGAAATTTCATCAAAATCTTCAACTATTGAGCTCAATCTGCTAGTCTGATTTGAGAAGCAGCAAATGACCAACTAGGTGTTGTATTTCAAACACGAAATTGGATTGGAACTAGGAGGTAAGCATCCCTCGAAGTATTAAACAAGTTGTCATTTCGACAGCATAACATTAGCATAAAATATTGGATACCAAATGCTGGAGCTAGGCTTCTCTTTTATAGAAAAGGAGATGTCTCTTCGAATTCCTTCCAAGGCACGCCAAAAGACACAAAGGACTCTTCAAATTTCCAAATATCTTTTAATTACTCAAGATGGCATCCCACTTCAAGCAACATTAAACTTTTTAAAAAATATTAACTCCTCATTAAAATGGCGTCCATTTTTCCTCAAGGCATTAAAGACTTTATTAATATTTAATTCTTGTGAAGGCGCCCCCCTTCAAGTCCACCTTTTAAGAACAACATAAAGTTATTTCCCTAGGCCAAGGGGTCAACTGCAAATTATAACATTAATGCCTTTATTCATGAAATTCACCAATATAAAGTTTTCAGAAGCCAAAACTTGAACTCATTTAATTGCTCCAACTGAAAATGAAGACCTGAGGACTGAAAACTGCATACTGCCAAAAATAGAATTTACTATAAATAGTAAACTCCCTAAAATGCCATAGAACCTCCGAATAAGGAAACCCTGATTTTACCTCAAACAAGCCTACGGGTTTCTGGAAATAGGCTAAAACCAAATGAAGAGCTAATGGCCAAAATGGGGACATTACATTTACAACAAAAATCAATCGATTCAAATTGACTACTTGTCATATTAGGCCCCTTTAATTTGATCTTAACACAGTCTTTCTCCCTTTCCCTCTCAACAACTAGATTAATTACATTGTGTTAAGGTAGAGGAGTTCCTAACTCTAGAGCTTGCTTGATCATCAGAGAAACTTGTGTTCAATCTTCTATACTATGAATTTGGACCAACAAGCACAAAAAAAGCTTGCATCACCTATTCAATAGTTTTAATGGCACAGTTGATGGCACCTAACTTCCAAACTAAGAAATTCAAACTATCTTTTGGTCCTATAAAATTCAAGAACATGGCCAAGGTTTGGTGAAGATCTTAAGTGCATCTAAAAGACTTCATATCATTCACCTAACAATTCCTCCATTGGTGCATACAAGAATTACCACATTTAATAGGTGGCTTACGAAAAGGATACATATCAGATCCTTACCCCAAAAATCAACAAGGGGAAGACCCCTTCATTTTCTAACATCTCTCTCCAAGGAGAAGAACCCAAAAGATCATCCTCACTCTAAACCCTACAGAGAGTTTGCTCCTTGTCCTTGACTAGGAGTTCCCAATCGAGCCCGATTCCCATTTTTCTTAGAAATCAAACAGCACAACCAAGGGTGGAACCATTTGTCTCACAGAACTTCACGAGACTATTTCCATTCAACAAGGGAGCAACCTCCCCGTTTCAACATTGAGGGCCTTTTCATAGTTTTCTAGGGACTATTGTACCTCTCCTATTAACATATCTAGGACATAGCAAATATTTGCCCATTTATCACATCATGGTGTTGGATGTGGCTCTAAGAGTATTGATTGCATCCTTTAAAGCAAGGGCATTCAACTCATTCAAGGGAGTAACCTTGAGTTTGATCAAGGGACTAACCTTGGGTTTGATGAGGTGGAGAATAGGGGAGCCCATTGTGCTCTAAGATTGGAGGTAAAACACTCGCACGATTCTCTTTCTCCCTAGTCATTAGGAATTTCACTAGTAGAAGACCTCTTTAACAACTACAATCTAATCTGTAATCACAAGGTTTTATGAATTATCAAAAATAATGTTTACACTATTTCAGTAATTCTTAATTATGTAAATTATGTTTATGTACTTTTAGTACAGATAAGCAATAGATTTGCTTTACAATATATTGTAAATTAAGATATATTTGACACAATTCAACTCAAAACTATACCACAACTTTAGTCAAAGGTCAAAAAAAAAATAGAGACTAAGCTTACAACTGACTTGCATGTCCTTGTTTTGTGGATAGTCATAGGATACTCTCGTCAGTTAGTTTAAAAAAAATCTTCATATAACAAAATTTAGTCCCAAATATTCAAAGCTTAATAGAATGCCATTTGAACCTCTCCTAACACAAAGTCGAGTTAAGCCTCCAAAAGTCCATATGCAACCAAAATTGATTAAGTTGTGATAATCTATTTTCCATGACCAAACAACTAAGTTGATTTTGATAAACTAAAATCATAATAAAATAGAATTTATCAAAATCATAAAAAAAAAATCACGTACACATAATTCATGTATAATTATGAGTAGTAAAACCACATCTTCAATTAATAATGCATGCCATGTGAACCATCCATCCATTTGCTAAAAATAAGGCATGCAAATTCACAACAAATAAAGTGCAGACCCCAAACCAGACAGAGAGAAAAATCTTTTATTATTTAAATTACATCTTTTAGATATTATTGCAACTTTCAGAGGTGGTTAGCGTAGTCAGCCGTATCATAAATAATTAAGTTGTAGTCGGCCAACCAAATAGTACATAAAATAAATAAAATAATACTTGTGCACAGCATTAGATTAATATGAGTTGTAACCGGGAAACTAATCCTGACAGTTGGGTAGTTGTAGCGAGTCGTTGCCGACGGTTGTTGTTCTCAACCAACATCGGCCGGCTTATATATTTGATCATTCCATTGTAGTCAAGACTAGACATTATGACTTATGATGTACTTGCTATATTTTGTGCAATCATTGTGTAATTGTTATGTTCCATAATTGTTACTGTACATTCTCATCTACTCCATATTCATCAATTAAACCACTTACCGAATAAACAGTTAGACAACTACCTATCTATGTTGTTGGTTCTAGTTCGGATCCTGGTTCAAGTTTATGGATTCAATTCATAGATTTGGCAAAAAAATTTGGGGGGTTAGGTTTGTTTTGGGTTCGTCCGTACAAAAAACATGTATATATATAAGATAATAATAAAATCAATTATATTTTATTTATTTTTTATTTTTTTATTTTTTATTTTTTATAGGTAAGTGTTGCCAAATTTTGGGGTGGCAACTCCCATATCCTAGTGCTTCATCGGATCTCTAAGGGAGTCTTTATTTGCCATCTGGCATATGAAATTGTTCTACATTCATTTGATGGATTGTCTTTTGGACACAATTTCATTATCTCCCCGTACCCATATTGAGTTTTCATGCAAGCCACGTTATTCACGGTTACAACCTCGAGGTGATAGGTGTCTGCCTCCGCACAAGTCTCATTTACACCACTCTACTTAGTAATTAACTCCTCTTGCTCTCCGTAAACCATGGCTTGCGGGAGAATGATTGATTTTCCTTCTTTCACATGTGATTCAATATCCCTCGGCTCTGGTTAGGGATTTGGCTGATAGTGGAATAATTTTACACGAACAAGCCTTAATTAAATTTAGCATTATGGTTTGCAATATGAAGCATTTTGATTATTCGGTTGCAATGGAGACGTCTATCCTATTACTCAGTGACTGCAGTCAACTGCATTCCTTGGGCGGATTACAAACTAGCGCTTGAAGTTGGTGATGCTTGAGAGAGGTCTGTTAACCATGAAGGCGGTGAGGCTGATACTAGGTTTGAGGTTTCTTTCTTCAATGGAACGGTACTGTGTGAATTCAGACATCCCTGCCTATTTCGTAGCTTCCCTTCTCGACCTCCGCATGCTGAAAGACAAATTGAGAAGGTTGACCCAGAAGTTGTTTTGTTCCTATTTATTGGGAGGTTTGGAGGATGTTCTAAATGCTGCTCAACTAGGAGTCGGAGTGCCTCGACCCCGGGACCTTCATCTGCCCGTTGGAGGAGCGCCTTATTTCCCATTTCTCCTTGACATTCCTGATGGTGAGATTCTGCAACACCGCAACCGGACCGTTGTTGGGTACAAATTCCTTCACAAACTCTATCAGATAGAGCCAGTCGATGATTTTGAGTGGCTGGAGGAGTTTGACGCGTATGATGTTGACTGAGGGTCCAAGCGATATGAACAATTTTGATACCAACCCAGATAAGAATAGTATAGATATTCTCATAGTTGGGATTTTGTAAAATGTAAATCTTAGGGTTAGGTATCGGAGCTTAAAGTTTATAAAGAATTGCCATTCTTCGTTATAGAAGTGACAGTATATCCGAAGACTTTAAATTTATTATGATATTAGTCTAATATTAAGTGCCAGACTACATGGTTTTATTATAATTATTGTTCCTCTTGATTTGGTCGGGATTAATGAGCTTTGTTCTCCTTTTATTTCTTAGTTTGATAAAATGTGCATGCATTTTAAATGCTTTTCATGATGCGATATGTTATGAGTTATTTGGGTGAGCTAGCTTTTTAATTGAGATGGAGCTGTTAAAGCAAATCTTGTTTAGTGGCACTGATTTTGGTTTACTTTTTAGTGCCACGGTTCGATAGAATGTACTTTATTTACGATTAGGGTTTCAATTGCAATACCTAGCACTTGCAAGGGAATTTTCGAAGGTTAGGCCTTAATGGGTTGTGATAGAAGAATTAACCAGACCATATCTTAGGTTAGTTAATTTCTCCCGTGGAGACTTACTGTTTAGGTGATACAAAGTTCCATTTAAAGACCTTGATTATGCCGTGAAATTCCAAGTCATTAAAGTAGATTTGACTCTACACATTTGTTGCTATTCTTTTCGGTTTTTCAGAGCTGCATTTCTACATATTTTGCGTAGGTTCATAGAGTTATGACCTCCTGTGAGTTACACTCGTCACCCCATAGCCAAACTACAAACGTATTCGGCTCGAAGGGTTATGTTTGTTGGATAATCATGAATTTTGTGGTTGGCCCTAGCATGTTAAGTCAA
This sequence comes from Sequoia sempervirens, assembly GCA_007258455.2. Lineage (NCBI taxonomy): Eukaryota > Viridiplantae > Streptophyta > Pinopsida > Cupressales > Cupressaceae > Sequoia > Sequoia sempervirens. The sequence continues at coordinate 7,634 of VDFB02028589.1, forward strand.
GAGTCATACTCATTTTAGCTAGGGCCAAAGTTCAAACCATATGCTGCAATCATTTCGCCCTAAGCGTTTCCCACGGCTGTTCAAGTTAATCTTGCTTATGATTGTTTGGGGTCGAGACATCCAAAGGTATGTGTGCAGAGGCGTTCTGGTTGCCATGCCACAATTCGACTATCTATTATACAAGATGGGGCTTTTATTTTTCCTTTTGTGTGTTTTTGCGTTGTCGAAGGTTGGGGAAAGCCTAAGCATGGAAACCCTAGTTTTCTTAACCAACACCAAGTCACAGTTGGCATTTCTTGGTCCAATTTCTGACAAACGGCTGAAAGGTATAATACAGAATCCAGACTCCTTGACCATTAAGGCTGTGAAAATGGTTTTGGGTAGGAGATCCATGGCAACGAGTGAGAGGTATCGGGTGAATTCTGACATCACCTCTCACTTTGTAGTGTTTTTACTGGATCTTCATGCCAGTAAGGAGATGATTTCACAGCTAACCCAATGAGTGTTTAAACCTGCTTTTCTCCAAGGTTTGGAATTGGTGTTGGACACTGCACAACTATGGGAAGGAATTCCCCACCCCCGTGACTTGCTACAACCTAACCAGGCCACCGCCAAGCTTCTTCCTTTTTTGCCAGATGTTTGTGAGTCGGACTATTGGGTGCACCGTTCTGCACTAAGACGCTTATGACTTTCTCAAGCATTTGTATCAGCTCATGCCTATGAAAGATTCTAAATGGATTGCCCATTTCATTGCTTGTGAGGATTAGGGTTTGCAATTTTCCACCCCAATTTTGTAGTATGTTCATAGTAGTATATATATTTTCCCAATTTTTGTGTTAGCCTCTCGGCTAGGGTTATCTAGTCGTAGCTTGTATAAAATTAAGAGCCCAATTTTGAAGTCTAGAGGCCAGGGGTATCCTATACTTTCAAGAATTCTAGGGTTACAAGGCCAGGGGTTCTGTTACGGTTTCCAAACGTTTCGGTTTCATATTTTGGATTATGTGACAAACTTGTGGCTAGTTTCACTAAAGATCATATTTTGGGAGTTACTGTGTGGGCTAAGTTGCCACTCGCTTTGGTTATTCCTGCGCACAATGTTGTTAGGGTTTCAATTTCTTTTGATAACAGATGTTCATAAATCTATACGTGGCGATGTGAAGCTTCTTTTGTAACCGTTATCTTTCTAATGAGCAGTTATGATTTCACTTTCCAATTCTCAATTTCAAATGCACAAAGTATAATGAATGTTAACAGTACTTTGTACAATCTAAGTGGTATCATGTACCCTATTTTGAGCTTTATGGATTATAGTTTCCATGTTGCTCTTTTTTATGGGTTATTTACCATATTTGCAGAGTGTGGATGTTTAACATGTTTATTTAAACTAATGCTTTTTAAAGATGTATGGATACATGAATTTATGTGTTTGAGCCCTATAGTGCATATCACTCTTTTCTATTAATTTATTCTCTGTGTATTGTACTATGCTTTTTTACTGTGTCAATTTGTGCTCCTGCTTATGGTTTTTAAGATATATGAAGTAGGAGTTTTTGTTTATCATTTTAGTCAACTTATTCCTTTCAGAGACAATTTTCTATGCAAGCTCACCACGTCTGGACCTTTGAGGATTACTGTTGCTAGTTTGCCCTTCGGGTTTATAGAGGAAACTAGCTATCATAATGTCGATCATGTGTGGTTGCTAGAGCCATTTTGTGCATTTATCTTAAAAGGTCTAGTGATTTACCTTTCCTCTGTTACACGGCTCCAAGGGTTAGGGCATAGGATGCAACTTCCTTGTGTTGCTTTTGTTACTTTTGGATCAGATTTAACAGAAAACAGAAAAGTAAACACAAAACAATGAACACAAAGATTTTATCCTCGGAAAACCCTCCTACTCGAGGGAAAAACCCAGCAGCAAATTATTCTCTTATAAATTAGAAATAATAGTGTAGAAGTAGCACTTAGAATCAGGCCCTAGAAAGGCCGAATATCATACAATAGACCAGCACTTGAAGATAGTGTGAATTCCTTAGTTACAAAGAATATCAACTCTTTTTCTTGAAGCGAATCTGCTCCTCTTGAATGTGAATCTGCTTCTGAAGGAAATCGAATTGAGAATGGAATGAATGACTTGAATTATGTGGAGACTCTATCTCCATTATATACAAGACTAGGCGAGCTCTCCTCTTGAGCCAACCTAGGAAATGTAATATTTGTTATATAATTGAAAGGCCGACTTGCCTTGAATAATTATTCTTAGGGAAATACCTCCCGCCACTACAAAACACTAACACTCCCTCTTAGCTAGGGAGGTATTCTCAAATATCTTCAGCATGGAGTCTCTCAACATAACGTCCACAATGGCTACACCCAATTGTGGAAAACACAGCTCAGTCTCAGAGATGTGATTTTGTACAAGGGCTTTCACCTCATATTTCTCCGTCTCAGAGAAATATACCCTACAAGGGCTTTCACCTCATATTTCTCCGTCTCAGAGAAATATACGCTACAAGGGCTTTCACCTCATATTTCTCCGTCTTAGAGAAATATACGCTACAAGGGCTTTCACCTCATATTTTTCCGTCTCAAAGAAATATATGCTACAAGGGCTTTCACCTCATATTTCTCTGTCTCAGAGAAATATACATTACAAGGGCTTTCACCTCATATTTCTCTGTCTCAGAGAAATATACATTACAGCAAATCATGGAGTCTCTCAACATGACGTCCACAATAGCTACACCCAATTGTGGAAAACAAAGCTCAATCTCAAAGATGTGATTTTGTACAAGGGCTTTCACCTCATATTTCTCCGTCTCAAAGAAATATACGCTACAAGGGCTTTCACCTCATATTTCTCCGTCTCAGAGAAATATACGCTACAAGGGCTTTCACCTCATATTTTTCCATCTCAGAGAAATATACGCTACAAGGGCTTTCACCTCATATTTCTCCATCTCAAAGAAATATACATTACAAGGGCTTTCACCTCATATTTCTCTGTCTCAGAGAAATATAGATTACAACAAATCATGGAGTCTCTCAACATGACGTCCACAATGGCTACGCCCAATTGTGGAAAACAAAGCTCAATCTCAGAGATGTGATTTTGTACAAGGGCTTTCACCTCATATTTCTCCGTCTCAGAGAAATATACGCTATAAGGGCTTTCACCTCATATTTCTCCATCTCAGAGAAATATACATTACAAGGGCTTTCACCTCATATTTCTCTGTCTCAGGGAAATATACATTACAACAAATCTTAATGATGTTGTGACTCCCTCTGGACCTCCAAGTACCTATATCAACCTCTTGACCTCCTCGTCCAAGATTGCCTGCAATGCTTGCCTTAGAGGAGCGGTTTCCAACACACACTTCTGGCACTACTCCTAGCAGCACCATTAACTAACTTGCGAGAGTCCAGGACTTAGTCCTCCTCGACCTTTTACCAAGTCACCCTATTCTCAATAGGTTTGCGGTGCTACCAATGTCAAAATAAGGTTGATTGCTTTGTGCAATTCCGTTCTCTGCAACTAAAGAGGCCTTCCAAAGACTTAGCACCTAGCCTTGCAACACAACAACCCACTTAGCTGACACCTTCACTTCTTCTCAGTGAGTCACTCTAGTTCCTCGTGACATAGGACTCCATCTTGCTGAACATAGAACTTCCTCTTGATCCCTGCCTCAATACAGAGATTATAAAAATCCTCTGGAAGTGAACTCCCCTCCATTGTCTGATCTCAAAATGTTAATCCTCTTCCCGGACATGTTCTCAACTAGTGCCTGCTAGGGTTCCTCTGGATAAACAATGACGTCTTGCCAGCTCCACTTAAATTTGTTGTGTCTACCTGATCTAGCACACTTGTCAGAGACTATTGTTTAGTGTCTTCATCCTTCTCAATCTTCTTTGCTAATGCAAACTCTCCAATCCAATGTTGACCCAACCTGATTTTCTTCATGGATAGTGCATGCCTCAAGGCTGATCCTCTTGGTTGTCATGTCATGAAGAAGTGAAGACAAAGGATTGCTATTGTAGCTCAGAAAATCAGACCGCACCTTGTGCCCTCGAGAGATGACTTCAGAAGGATTACTGTCTTGCCCACTGCAACCTTTGCCTGTTAAGAACTAAAGTTATTTTGAACTAACTCTAAGATTTCCCCTCCCTTGCAACTGGCTAGAAATCCAAACTTCTAACCATACCGATTTGTGTAAATAGTGAACTCTATACTCGTAGTAGATCTAAACTTGTGGAAGAATCGGTCTCTAGTATCCTGGATTTGATATTTGTTTGAGACACCCTTTTACAAAATGCCTTTACGAGCTCTAATATGTAGAGGAGCCCAATCACTGTCATTTCTTTCACGAGATTGGGCATCGACCGCCTTCCACCTTCTCTCCGCCATGAGAGAAACTAGAGCAAGCATTCAAGTGCAAACAAACACAATGTCTTTCCCTTCAAGCCTCGCGAGATAGGGGATCAAGGATGCATGAAAATAACTTTACTTCGTGAATTCCCCAAACAAAGGATTCCCGAGATCCCTTCCTTCCCCTTTCTACTCTCCTTCAAATGCTTAAACCATCATCGGCATCTAAACACCAATCTACCGTCCTTTCTACCCCTGAATTCCTTATGCAATCTCTGATAATTAATCCATCATCCTTTTGCTCCTCGATCCATCTTGCATTTTAAAGAGATTAACAATAGTTCATAAAATCAAACTACCCCGATACAAATGAAGCATGTAGTCATCTGGAAAATATTATTAGATAGAACAATTAAAGGAATGATACATAATAGAACTTATCTTTGTTGATTCAATTGCAGCCATTTTTCCTCCCGACAACCATCATCTTCACCCGATGATGTACCTTGTAACACCATTATAGAATGGCAAATTTTACATAGAATCATACGCTCCCAAGATTCTCAAGCTTTTCCTCTTGTCATTCCATTTTCTTTGTTCCTTGATAGGTCATTGGTCATATCCTTATTAAGGGGCTGCAAGTAGACACCCTCCATCATAGGCACGGTCCTTGAAACTCTTGAAATTGGTGGACTTCTTTCAAGTGCTCATCCTTTCCTTCGATCTTCATTTTCTCCTCCAAGTGATGTGGCCCACACATGGCTCGTTCATGCCTCCATGAATTAACTTATAGAAACCCTGGGTGCAGCAGTAGAAGCAAATGTAACTCTGCCCTAAGGCAGTTCACCACTCATCCAGGGGAGTCACTCTAGGGCTACAAGGATATCTCACCAAGTTCGCCTAACAATGATGCTCAAAAATTACCTCAAGAGAGGTTCGCCTTAGCCTTATGATGTTCGCCCATGGTGAATGCTCCCAGCTGATATGAATGATGCTCTAAATCCTCTATGTGAATTGCTCTTCATTATTCTACTTGAGGTCTGCTCTTAATTGGACTGATTTCTCATTGTGTTTCTTGCTAATCCTTCACATATATTTCTGCATTAAATCCAATCAAATTTCTTGAACCTTAGCTCTGATACCATGTTAATTTTGGATCAGATTTAACAGAAAACAGAAAAGTAAATGCAGAACAATGAACACAAAGATTTTATTCTAGGAAAACCCTCCTACTCGAGGGAAAAACCCAGCAGCAAATTATTCTCTTATAAATCAGAAATAATAGTGCAGAAGTAGCACTCAGAATCAGGCCCTAGAAAGGCCGAATATCATACAATAGACCAGCACTTGAAGATAGTGCGAATTCCTTAGTTACAAAGAATATAAACTCTTTTTCTTGAAGCGAATTTGCTCCTCTTGAATGCGAATCTGCTTTTAAAGGAAATCGAATTGAGAATTAAATGAATGACTTGAATTATGTGGAGACTCTATCTCCATTATATACAAGACTAGGCGAGCTCTCCTCTTGAGCCGACCTAGGAAATGTAATATTTGTTATATAATTGAAAGGCTGACTTGCCTTGAATAATTATTCTTAGGGAAATACCTCCCGCCGCTACAAAACACTAACAGCTTTGCCAATGTCAACAGATTATAGGTTTGCTTACAGTGTGGGTGCATTGTAGCTTGTTGTACCATACGTATTTTGTTTTCAAACATTTAATTCTAGAATTTACTGTTAGTGCATTATTTCGAACAGGGATATTGAAAATTGTTAAAGTTCAGTGATGCGTACCTGTTGCACTTACATTGTCTTCTGAGTATGGGCCCATACCTTGTATTGGTCTTGTCTTACCATGATAGCTTGCATATCTATTGATTCTAGAGAGTCTTCTTCCCTGGTATCCTATCTGGGATTTTAGTTCTAAGTTTCCCCATTTGGGATTGAGTTTCCTTTAGTCTTTCTCATATCTTCTATGATTAATTCTTCCAACCCCTGCCATAGGTCTGCCTTGGATCCAACTCTGGTAGTCTCAGTTTGGTCAACACCATGGTTAGCTAAAAGGTCAACTACCTTGTTGGCTTCCTTGTAGGTGTGACGAACCGACTGGACATTAAGCTCTTGCATAAGTTCTTTTATCCTTAACACCTTGGAATAAAGATTCCAGTCACCTGTCTACCCTCTAATTATGATATTTATGCTGACATTTGAGTCGCACTCTATCTCAATATTCCTGAGGCCTTTTTCTTTACATAAGTGGAGACCCCTGAGGATCCCTTCTATCTCAGCAGCGTTATTTGTGACTTCTGGTAATTTTGCTGACATTGCCTCAACCAGCCGACCATATTCATTTCTAATGATGCATCCAATTCCAGCTTTGCTTGGGTTTCCTCTTGATGCTCCATTGGTATTGAGCTTCAGGCATCCCTATGGGGGAGGGATCCATTTTGCTTTTTGCCTTTTTTATTTGGAGTCCAGAGCAAACTTAAAAAATAGGGGAACCTTAAGTTGCTTCCAATTTCTCATTAGTTCATTATCCCACTCCATAAACTTAGTTTTCCTTTGTATTTTTATATGGGCATTTAGCCATTATGATATGTTCCTTTCTATGTCAGCTATTATCTCTTCTACCGATTTAGATTTATCCTCGAAGATTTGCCTATTCCTCTCCTTCTAGATGTTCCATATCATCATAGACGGGGCTATCTGCCAAATTAGGTTCCAAAAGGCTTCCTTCTTGATTCTAGGTCAGCTCAAGAAGAAGTTCCACAGTTGGTTACTTCATG
>VDFB02028590.1:0-26621 GCA_007258455.2 Sequoia sempervirens
TCTTAGTTTTGATATTCGATTAAGGTCTCGACATTGTTTCGTGATGTTGTGAAAGTATTTCGTGTTCTTATCACCTTCTTTGATCCAAGTCTCTCAGAATTTATGTCTCCAAAATGTCTCCTCTTTAGTGAGGATGTCTTCATAGCCACTCATAAGAAATATTTCCTTCTCAAATGTGGTTTGATTCATACCTTCTCTCATTACTACCTTGGTCAATTCTTCTAGCTCCTTTTCTATTGCTACCTTGGAATCAAAGATGTTTTTGAAGTAATCTTTATTCCATTGTATAAGCTTCTATTTGATCAATTTGAGATTGGATATGAAGTGATAAAGGTTGGAGCCTTCACATTCCTCTTCAGACCACCATGTGTTGATTAGGTCAAAGAATGCAGAATCCTTCATCCACATATTTTCAAATTTGAATGGTCACTTGGTGGGCTATTTGTCTCCTATAACTTCCAACTATATAGGATAATGATATGATCCAAAATAGGGAATGATTGAGCCCTCCAACCCAAAGGGGAAAGAGGCCAAATCTCCCTAAGAAGGAAGTGGTCTAGTTTCTCTAAAATGTTGATAAATCTAGATCTTCTGTTGTTCTAGGTATAGGATCTGTTCCCTAGGCCAATGTCTAGTAGACTATTCTTTTCCACCCACTCCTTGAAAATATTTTGTGACTAATTAGGTCTAATTAATCCTCTCCTTTTGTCATGATTGTACATGATTTCATTTAAATCTCCACCAATTATCCTGTGTGAATCTTGATGAGCCTCCAAAAAACCATTGATTTCATTCTAGACTTCTCTTTTCCTTGCTTTTGTTGTCATACCATATACATTGATTGAAAATAATTTCAAGTTTGAGTGCACACTTTGCACCAGGCCACCCAACCAGTGCCTTCCTTTAGCTATTTTTCAAATATTATTGTTGTTGTGTTCCAAAGTGTGATCAGTCCCCAAAGGCACCCTCAGATTGCACCACCACCACCTTCCAAGATTTGATGTTTTTAGTGAAAGTTTCAACTTTTGTATTAGTCAATTTGGTTTCCTGTAATAAAATGATATCCACCCTTGATAATCTCAACTTGCACATGACCAAGAACTATTTGTTAGGGGCGTTTAGGCCCCTAACATTCCATGAAAGGAGCCTCATCACCCCTGGGGAGGGGGGATTCCCTTCCTAGATCTCAATAACATGGTTATTTTCAACTGGTCCTCTGCTTCTACATCAAGGTTTCTTAGTTCTTGTAGTGTTTTCCTACCAATTCTCTTTCCATTATATATTTTTCAATCTGGTTTGGACTTCTTTGTTAGTGTTTTCTTGATGCCCAAATTTATGTTTTCTTTATCTGAATCACTTCCTGGTTCTTTTTTATTCGGTTCTCCAAATAAGGCTACCTGCTCCTGGTCCTCAATTTCACCTTCCTCAAGAAGTTCCTTGAGGACTACTTGTTTGATGATGTTTGGGCTATTTTCTGCAGTCATCAAGTTTCTTGCTATATATGTCGATCCATTAGCTAATCCTAAGAGTTCACACATTGATTCTATTTTTGAAAGATCATCATCTATGCTCTCTTATTCTATTTATTCCATGTCCCTCACCCATTTTGTGAGGATGATGATATCTTCCATTACAAATTTATTTTTAACTATTTTTGCACTGTGGATTGAATCAACCACGACTAGTTGGGGGGCTCTATCTAGGGGTGTTCTATCCCTTTATTTCTTTCTAATAGGGGTTTGTGCACCCCTATTTTTTCTCTTGATATGCTTTACTCTTGTTCTTGTATTTCCTTTGGATTTTTCTTTGCTGGGAAGCCCTCCTTAACTTCCTCCAACTCTACCTGCTTCCCTTTGTCTTTATACTGCTCTTGTATATTTAGTGGCACCAGATCTAGTTTCATGCAAGTCTCCAATCCTACCATGAATTCCTTTGTAGGGATCTCCATGTTCTTCTAATAGTTGCTCTCCTACTTCTATCCTGAGCAACTAACCCCCATATTTTGTCTTGGTAGGAGACGTCCTAGATTTTTCCCTTTGCTTTACTTATCTTTTATACCCATTTGCCATAAGAAGTTATGATTTACAATTCATCCCACCACTCTGCATTCAAATCTACATCCACCAATATATTGATATCTGTTTTGGCCTTTCTATTTAAGAAATCCTCCTCTACTCACATAAAAACACCTAGGGCATCCCCAATTCTAGTGGACTCGATGTTCTAAAATTCCGTAGGGAGTCCAACTAGGTTTATCCAAGTGGGATTTTTGTTTGTCTTATATTTCATTGGACCAAAATTAGGGATCCACTTCATGCTAAAAAACTATTTTCTTCAAGGAATAACAAATCCCCAAACAAGATCTGGTTTATGAGGAATTCATCTATGCATTCTATCAAGAAGAAATTATTAAGAAGGGACCTGATGCTTACCCTTCTTGCGTAGGTTTCCAACCACCACTTCATTAGGTGTTCATTGGAGCAATTTGTTCCACTCCATTTGAAAAGTAGGGCATGCTCTTGTAGTTGCTCTACCATTGAAGCAATGAGTATGGATGGTAGGGTGAAAGCTTTCTTGCTTGGGGTGTTTGTATTTTGTTCCTTTCAATCCTGCCTCCCCACATCTACCTTGGCGTACCTTTTCCTCCCATACTCACCTTCTATTACAACACATTGTGTTGTTACCTAATTACTATTACCTTGATGGGATAACATGCTTTAATATATGTATGATTGTGTTTTGTATATGAATCTTGATGGAAATATGATGAATGAATGTTTAAATCAATTTGATATTTTATAATTTTCTGAAGATGAAAATACATGATGCATGTGAATGTAATGTTATCAACTAACTACTATTGTGATGTACTAAGCTGGATGCAGGAACATATTTGAACATTCGAAAGAGAGGGGGAGTATCACTCAAGAGAAGAACTTGGTTTGGTATCCCTGATGAGCCTAATTGAGCATACACACACTCACTTCCTAGTTGGTCTAGTTGACTAAGATAGTTTAGGAAATGGTAAGTAACCTTCTGTTAGGGTTTGAGTATGTTTTGTATTGGTATGTGGTTTAAATCATGGAATGTTCCTCTTTGTGAATATGTGATTGAGTCTTTATGTTGAGTATGAGTTCTTCCTCGTATGTTCATATTTTAATCCATGAAGTAAATACATAGAATGTATATATGTATATATGTACATGTCTATGATACCTCATACATGTGAGTATATGTGTGCATGAGTATACGTAGATAGATGTATCTATGCATGCTCATGAATGGATAACCCATATGCATGGGAATATCAATTGGACGAATGCGACATATATATATACACTTCATGTATATACATTGATAAATGAATATGAGGATATATGTGTTTAAAAGTATGGATATTAAAATAATGTTATATATATATACGTAATATATATTAATATATATATATATATATATATATATATAAATTTATATAAATATATATATAAATATATATATAAATATATATACATATATATTAATATAAGTATATATATATAATAGTTTTAATATATGTTTATATATATTTAATTGGAAAGTAATGTAATTGGTAATCATGTGGATATAATTATATAATTATATATATGTATATATTATGGATCTAATATATATTATTGTTTGGTATATATTAAAATGCGTTGAATAAAGCATGACACAATAACATAGCGTTGTTTGATATATGTTAAAGAACTTTAAATAAGTATTGCACATTATTCATAGGGCTTCCATATAAACAATGGCTAAAGCTTTAAAGTAGTGCATAAAGCGCATAGGAATAATAAGTCAATGGACTTATATGTTGCACATAAGTAAATGTTGTTTAAACGTTGCAAATGAAAACAAAAGCAATTTCTAATAGTGCTAACTTAGTCTTGAACTGTGCATGAAAAGGGCGCTAATATATGAAGGGTGGCGCCAAAATATATAGAATATGGAAACCAATAGAAGTCTAAAACCTGCACTAAAACTAGGAAAAGCCATAAGATAAGCATGAAACTCAATCAAAGCAAAGATGGCAGAAATTTGTGAGGGTAGTCGACTTGCAAATAAAATAGGAAACCTATAGCAATATGTCATTGTGCCTTAACTTAGTAAAATGAGTCAAGTTGTCACAAGCATGAATTCGACTCATCCATTCTATGAAATTGGAAATAAGGGGACTGTTATGTGTTGCAATCTAAGAGTTTAATCAGTTGAGTCAATGCAAATGAAGAGGAAGGTGGCAGATTTGTTAACTTGTTTGTAGCATTATGATACTCAAATTTAAGTATATATAGTGGTGCCCTCTCTATCATTTGTTACACTTTTCATTCTAATTTCTCTATTGTTATTCTGATGTAATTTTTGTGCAAGTATCATTTTGAGAGTTTTAGTGAGAGAGAGAGAGAGATTTGTTTGTGAGTTATGTTTTGTTGAAAGTTCTTGAGAGGAGGCTAGAGTTTGGAGATTAGTTGAACATTGAAGGAGTAGCATTTGTGGTTGTGGAGGCTGAGGTTGGAAAGTAGCATTATCAATTGGAACTTTATATCTAGGCATGTTGATTTCTATGTTTGGAAGGTTATTTGATTATAAATTCCTTTGTTTGGAAAAGATTACCTTTGGGAATGCTTGATATGCTTGTTCTTATGAACTTAGTTAATTTCTATTATGGAATATTATTGTGTGATTCTTGATTGAGTCTTGAATTAGTGAAACCATCTTATTTGGAAATACATTTATATTATGTTGAAGTATGTGTGGCTGAAATGCTATTAGAACTATACTTAGTTTGTTAAGTCTATATGGATATTGCATGAAAAGTGAAATGTGAAATATGATGCTATTTTATAGTGCTTTTATGAAAATATCATAACTTAAGAGGTTAGCATGGTTATTCTCGAGGTTAGAGTAATCCATGGGAAAGGGGGTAACCAAGCTGACCACTAGTATGTGTGCATGTATGATTAGCAAGGTTATACCTGGGGTTAGAGTAATCCATGCGAAAGGGTGTAACCTAGTAATCAATTTGTTATAGGCTTGGTTATACTTGGGGTTAGAATAATCCATGGGAAAGGGTGTAACCTAGTAAACAATTTGTTATGGGTTTGGTTATTCCTGGGGTTAGGGTAATCCATGGTTAAGGGAATAACCTTGTTGAATTTTTTTTTATGTCATCACCTTATATTGAATGTATGTTATGTTTATGGTCAATACCAAATCAAGCTAAAGGGTGGGTGGAAAAATGACTCTCACTTGAAGCATTTGGCGTTGAATTCTTTGGCCAAAATAGTGTAAGTAGCCACTATTTACATTGCTAGTTCACTAAAATATGTGATTGCATTCTAGGTAGGGAAGTCATACATGTAGGTTGTAGCCAATGTATGGAAGCTCTAGATATGTAGGACACAACACTATACTAAGGAAGGTCAGGATTATGGGGTTACCAAACCAATCTCTTCATCGAAGGGTAGATCCATCTTACCAGTTAAGTAGATGTGCAGGGGACCGCAGTAAGTCCATGGTGGAAAAGAACTTGAGTGACGCTCTCCCTCATATAGTCGGCGACCGGGATTAGAGGATGCAACACCAGTTTGGGGACACCTAGAATGTATGCACCAGTGATGGGGACATCTAGGAGGTATGCACCAACATTGGGGACATCTAGACCATTGTATTTTGTTGTACATCTATATCATTAAGCTCATGGAAGCTATGAATGTAAACATGTATCTCTACTCTTATTGAGAAATTGTAAATGGGAAATATTATCATAGAATTATGTAATGTGAAATCATTACTTGAATTATTGAACCGATTCTTTGTTATGAAATGGGAAAGTTTGAAATGGTTATGTTCAAATGTGCATCTTGTTATTCATATGAAAAGGAAATTTTTTATTGCTCATAATGTTAGTAGCATAAAATTTCACTTGTGAGTAAAACATAGTAAACACAATGGGTAAAACAATGGGCATTCTAGATGTGGTATCTGAGTCAGGTTCAACACTAGAACCTATGTGCTTGCCATGCTTTCGTCCAAGATTATATGAGTCTAGTGTTTAGAATTCTTGTGCCAGGATGGTGCGTCTCAAGATGACTGCAAGGAAGTCAGTAATTGGTAATGAGCTCTACCTAAAGGCCAAGAAAGAAAGGGAAGCCATAGTTTGAACCATAGAGGGAACCAATTATGACAACACCATTTGGCTAAGTGACACTAAGACTTTTAATCATGCCCTATCTTGCACCAGTCAAGAAAAGAGGATGCGCGAGGTTGTTAATTATGTACCTCCTATCTCTCCTACCAAGTCAGAATCTTTATCACTTTCTAGGGACATGCCCTCAAAATGTAGTGTTAGTCCTGCAATGCTATTTAGGGACCCTTGTATTCTTCCTATTGTAGATGTTATTATAATAGCCTCAAGTGGTGAATCAAAGGGATATGTCCCCTAAAACTATGTATCTAAGGATAGGTTTGAGGGTTATTTCCCTTTTGACGATGTATGTGAACAAATAGCTGAGGGGTATGCCCCACTTAGTTATGTATCAGAGAGTGAATATGAGGGATACTCTCCCTTAGACTATTTGAATAGTTCTTCCATGTAAATGCTAGGATATTGAAATCTTATTGATATAAATGAAAATAATGTTTTGGAAAAAAATGTGTATAAGTTATTCTTTTAACTTCATATATATGAATGTTTGTTCTTTGAAAATATTTTAAATGATATGTAAACATTCCTAGAATCTAATTGAAAATAAAACCTCCAGGTGTAATGTTTCGATTGAATAGGTTTCAACCGAACCATGTGGCCTATATGTGGCACACAGAGTTTCGATCAAATATGTTTCACCCGAATCCAAAAAATTTAAATTTTTCCCTTTTCCGCTTTGAAATTGGATTATTTTATATGCATGGTTCAGTAGAAAGGGTTTTGGTCAAAACCCTTTCTACCAAAACTATCTATGCGGCATCCTAGTTGGCAGCCAACTCAACGTTTTTGAAATTTTTTCGAAAACTTTCAACTTCAAGTAAGTATTTCTTCAGTCAAAATGATGTTTAAAAAAATTAAAAAAAACCCTTTTATAGAGCTCAGAGTGGTGAATTCAAATATGTATTTTTTTAATATTTTGATTAGTTTTAATATATTTTATTTTTAAAATAATGTAAGTAGGTTGTTAAAGTTAAAAGAGAGGCTGATTAGAAATTAAAACAAAAAATAGTATTTAAACATATTAAATTTTTTTGAAAAGTATATGGTGCACTATAGGAGTGAGTCCTCTTCAAAAGCGTATAATTTGTTTTTTGAAAATGATTAAAAAAATAGGCAATAGTTGACGTCCAATGAAAACTTTCAAATTCTGAAAAGTTTGACTTTAAAATGTTATTACGAGAAAAATATACATCAAAATTTCAAATTTTTTTCCATGCACTAGATATTGAAGTCACATGTTTGGAGAAAAAAATAGGGGAAAATTAAGCTTTTTTCTATTTGTTTCTTGACATCAAGTGAACATCACTTTTTCCTAAAATTTTCAGCATTCAAATCTTAAATTGATAAAAAAAATAATCAAAACAATTTTTTAAAAAATTGAAAAATTACAGGATTAAACTTCATCAATATTTCTACTTTTCATTAGTTTACATCATTTTGAAATTCAAAACATAAAGACCACTTTTATGTGGTTGAAGTTCATATTTTTTTTTGCTATTGGCCGATTCCTTTATAAAGTGTGACACAAGTTTGTGCTTTTACCCAACTAGAACTAACCTTGGGGGAAACCAAGAAGTTGGCCAAGGAGTAGAAAATTTAGGGGCTAAATTGGACCATATTATTACCATGATGGATGAAACAAGAGAAAGAAGAGAAAAACTTGAGCAAGAGGTAAGGGGAGAAGAAAGGGAGGAACAAGAAGTTCCTAATAATGATGAAGAAGGGGAAAATCCCCATGATTGTACTCAGTCTATTGAATATGAGGATGATGAATCACAGTCTAGATTGGATGGAAGCAAACGAAAATAACTTGCTAGTGAGCTATCTCGAGATATGAGAAAGATCACTCATCTGAAGTCTGAAGGAAGTACTAGTGGGGATGTGGCTGAGGCATGGCTTAGAGAAATGGAAAAGTAATTTGAAATTGGGAATTACTCTGAGGTCACTAAAGCCATTTGGGGAGCTTTTTAGTTGGTTGGTGAAGCATCCAAATGGTGGATGAATAAAAACTTGGAGCTTGGGATAAGTTCCTTAAGGCTTACTTGGAGTGAATTTGTGGATATTTTCCAGAAACGGTGGTTAACTCAACTCTTCTAGGATCAAAAGCTTACCGACTTCTAGAACTCAAGGCAAGGAGATTCCTTAGTTAACGAATATTGGGAGAAATTCACTTGTCTCCTAAGGTATGTACCCATGTACCAAAAGGATGAGTGGTTTTGCAAAAGGAAGTTAATTATGGGCCTCAATTCCCAAATAGGTGGAGAGATAGATGTTCATAGTCCTGCTACCATGGACTTGGTGTACAAGAAATCCATTAAGCAAGAACAAAGGCTTAAATCTATCTCGAACTATTGTGAAAAGAATCATAAGAAGTTTAATTGGTCACAAGCCAATCAAGCATCAAAGAAGCCTAATGAAGGGAAAAATTACCAAAGGAAAGGGGACAAAGGATCCCGTAATAGATAAATAATTCAAGAAGGGACCAAGGGGGAACAACAACAACAACAACAACAATGTTGGTAGGAATGAAGGCAGTTCTGGAAGGCCTACAACAAGGATTGAACCATTGAGAGGATGTTATACTTGTGGTGGAGACCACTTTACAAATTAGTGTCCCAATAAACCACCTGGGATGCAGCCACAAGGGAATTAGCTACCTTCTCAACGAGAAGCATTCCAAGAAAGGATTCATGTTGCATTGGACAATCATCAAGCTAAGTACCGAATCACTCCTATGGAAATATTAGGTACTTTGTTTGGTACACCTGTTTCCAATTCTTATTGATAATGGTGCCATTGAATTTTTTTTGTTTCTCCTAGTATAGCTAGTAAAATTTCTAGAGAAGCTAGCTATATGGAAAAATTCTTGGATGGTTGAATATGAAAACTAGAAAAGAGCTAAGGTGGAGCAATGTCTATTTAAAGCAAGGGTTGAACTTCCAAGTTTCTCCTCAAAAGTGGATTTGTATGTAGCACCCCTAGGTTCCTATGATGTCATTTTAGGGATGAATTAGTTGTGGAAGCATAGATCCAAGGTAGATTTTCATGCAAAAATAGTGGAATGTTTAGATGATCTAGGATATTTGATGTTCTTGCAAGGAACACTAAGAGAAGTTAAGTTGTGGTAGATCTCTTCCATACAAATGCATATAGTAAAGAAGAAAGGAAATTTCAACTCTTCATTGTGAAAATGAAGAAACTTGAGGAATGCAATGAGTTAATTTCTCAAGATGATGTTGTATATTATGGATCTCAAGACCCCCAAGATGCCAAAGAAGGTGAGGTGGTGGAATCAGGGAAAATAGATATGGAGAAATTTATTATCCTACAAAAAATTGTAGATGTATTTCTAGATGAATTACCTGGATTTCCTCCCAAAGAGAGTGTTTGATTTCTCTATTGACATAGTTCCAAGGGTGGAGCCTATATAAAAATTTCCATATAGGATGACCACGACAAAATTAATGGAGTTGAAAGCTCAATTGGAGGAATTGTTGTCCAAGGGACTGATTAGACCCAATGTTTCACCCTAGGGAGCACTTGTAATCTTCATGAAGAAGAATGATGGAACATTGTGCTTGCACATTGAATATCATTTGATTAATAAGGAAACAATAAAGAATAAGTATCCATTTCCATGTATCAATGATCTCTTTGATTAGATGCGAGGAGCGACAATATTTTCAAAAATTGCTCAATGATCAAGTTGTCATCAATTGAGGATCAAGGATGAAGATATTTTCAAAACAACTTTCAGAAAAAGGTATGGTCATTGTGAGTTCACAATCCAACCCTTTGGATTGACGAATGCAACTACAACATTCATGAACCTAATGAATTATGTATTTAGGGATTGCTTAGATAAATTTGTTCTAGTCTTTTTGGATGATATTCTTATCTATTCCAAGAATGAAGAGGAACATCTCTAGCATCTAGAGATTGTTCTCCAATGATTGAGAGAGCATAAGTTGTATGGGAAACTCTCTAAGTGTACCTTCTTTCAGAAG
The DNA here is from genome assembly GCA_007258455.2 of Sequoia sempervirens. NCBI lineage: Eukaryota > Viridiplantae > Streptophyta > Pinopsida > Cupressales > Cupressaceae > Sequoia > Sequoia sempervirens. The sequence continues at coordinate 10,237 of VDFB02028590.1, forward strand.
GAAGTGTAGTATCTAGGTCATGTAATTTTAGCTGATGGGATTGTAGTTGATCAAATAAAAATAAAAGCAGTGCTTGAATGGACAGTGCCTAAGAATGTGCCAGAAGTTGGAAGTTTTATGGGTCTAGTTGGTTATTATTAGAAGTTTGTTGCAAAATTTTCTAGAATAGCTTTTCCCATTACCTCCCTATAGAGAAAAGGGAAGAAGTTTGAGTTTACAAATAAATGTCAAGCAACATTTGATCAACTCAAGGAAAAGTTGACCATAGCTCCGATATTGAAAGTACTAGATCCAAAGGGTAATTTTATAGGCATTACCTATGGATCAAGAGAAGGTTTGGATGGAGTGTTGATGAGGATGGGAAAGTCATAGCCTATGAATTAATGAAGCCAAAGTCTTCTGAACAAAATTATGCTTCACATGATTTGGTATTAGCAATTGTTGTTCATGCATTATAGATGTGGAGACACTATCTATTGGGAAAACCTTTTGAACTGAAGACCAATCATCACGGTCTAAAGTACTTGTTTACTCAACTAAATCTTAATGAAAGGAAAAGAAGGTGGTTAGAATTGGTTTCTGACTATGATTTCAACATAAACTATATCAAGGGGAAGAAGAATCGGGTTGTAGATGCCTTAAGTCGTAGGAGGCATTACTCCTCAATGATATCAATTCAAACCAATTTAAAAGGTTGACTATTGCAAGAGTCCAAGGGTGATGAATACTATGAGAAAATCAAGCAAGCACTCTCAGATAATCCACAAGACCTAAGGTATGAGGGATTTCACTTTGAGCCCGATGGTTTGCTAAGGTATAAGGGAAGAATCTACATACCTAATTTCATGGAATTAAGGAATTTAGTGTGGAAAGAAGTCCATACCGCACCATATTATGGACATCTCGAAGTGACTAAGATATTGGATGATGTGAAGCCATTGTATTTTTGGAAAGGAATCAAAGGGGATGCTGTAAGATTTGTGGCAAGCTGTTTAGAATTTCAAAGGGCGAAGGCATAACATCATCACCCTACAAATATTTTGTATCCTCATGAAGTACTAGAAAGTAAATGACAAATCATTAGCATGGATTTTGTGCAAGGTCTTCCAATGTCAAGGAATAAGCACAATGCCATTTTGATAGTGGTGGATAGGCTTACTAACGTGGATCACTTTATACCAAGGAATTTGAATGATGGAGCTCTTGTTATAGCTTGAAATTTTATTCAAGAGGTATTTAGGTTGCATGGAATTCCTGAGAAGATTATTTTTGACAGGGATTCTTGTGTGACGTCTAGGTTTTGGCAAACCATGTTTTCTTCGCTTGGGACTCAATTGAACATAAGTTTAGCATATCATCCAGAAACAGATTCAAATTGAAAGAGTGATTCAAGTGTTAGAGGATCTATTGAAGATGTATTTCATGGATCAACAATACAAGTGGGAGGATTATTTACCTTTGGTTAAATTTGCATATAACAAGTCTTATCATTTTGCAATCAAGATGGCTTTGTTTGAAGCATTGTATGACAGAATGTGTCGAACTCCTATAAGTTGGAATAAGCTAGAGGATAGGATAAGCCTTGGGTCAAGATATGTTATTAGAAATGGAGGAGAAAGTTGGCATTATTAAGCAAAGGCTAGTAGAAGATAATGATAGGCAAAAGAGTTAAGCAGATTCCAAGTGGGTACCTAGACATTTCTCAGTAGGGGAGAAGGTTTTGTTAAGAGTTAAACCTCATGAGAGTTCCATAAAGTTTGGAAATTCATCCAAATTAGCTCCATTATGTAGGTCCTTTTGAGGTCCTTGAGGAAGTCAACCTTGTTACATATAGAATTTCTTTTCCGCTAGCTCTTACCAGAATGCACAATGTTTTTCATGTGTCGTACCTTAAGAAGTACATGCCAGGGGATAACCATGTTATTGATTGGAATGTTTTATAGGTACAAGACTCATGAGTGGTAACAATTGAGCCTCTCAAAGTGCTCAGAACATGTAAGCTTCACTTACATAATAGAGAGGTTCTACAATGCAAGGTCTAGTGGGATTAGTATGTAGAAGATCCTGCCACTTGGGAAGACTATGCTGAGATGAAGCAAAAGTTTCCTCAAGTCATGCTAGATTTTGAAAACTCTTGAAAATCAATGATGTTTTATGATGTTATGTTCTTTTTTGATACTTAAGATCATCGGGGATGATGATTCATAAGGGGGGAATATGTTACACCCCATTGTGTTGTTACCTAATCATTATTACCTTGATGGATATAAATGCTTTGATATATGTATGATTTTGTTTTGTATATGAATCTCGATGGAAATATGATGAATGAATGTTTAAATCAATTTAATATTTTATAATGTTCCTAAGATGAAAATATATGATGCATGTGAATGTAATGTTATCATCTAACTACTATTGTGATGTACTAAGCTGGATGTAGGAATAGATTTGAACCTCAAGAAGAGAGGGGGAGTATCATTCAAGGGAAGAACTTGGTATGGTAACCTTGATGAGCCTAATTGAGCAAACATACACTCACTTCATACTTGGTCTAGTTGATTAAGATAGTTCGGGAAAGGGAAAGTAGCCTTCTGTCAGGGTTTGAGTATGTTTTGTATTGGTATGTGGTTTAAATCTTGGAATGTTCTTTTTTGTGGATATGTGATTGAGTCTTTATATGTTGAGTATGATTTCTTCCTCGTATGTTCATATTTTAATCCATGAAGTAAGTACATAGAATGTATATATGTATATATGTACATGTATATGATACCTCATACATGTGAGTATATGTGTGCACAAGTATATGTAGATAGATGTATCTACACATGCTCATGAATGGATAACCCATATGCATGAGAATATCAATTGGATGAATGTGATATTATATATACACTTCGGTATATACATCGATCAATGAATATGAGGATATATGTGTTTAAAAGTATGGATATTAAAATAATGTTATATATATTAATATATATGTATAGAGTTACATTAATGTAAATGTATGTGCATATATATTAATATAAGTATATATGTATGCATATATAATTGCTTTAATATATGTTTATATATATTTAATTGGAAATTAATATAATTGGTAATCATGTGGATATAATTATATATATATATATTAATATACATATATATGTGTATATATTATGGATGTAATATATATATTAATAGTATATATATATATTAATAATAAAGAAAAACAACTCTTTAAAAAATGGCTGAGCGAAAATGGCTTCCCAACGATCATTTTTCAAGAAAAGAAAAGAATCTGTCTTGTTCTGCAAACAATGGCTACAAGAATTAGGATTATTTTGCATAGGGTCCCATGGGCTATACAAAAAGATATTGTGCAAGACACAGGGAACCTGTGATCAGGCATACATTCTCTAGACCTAACAGGGTGCTATTTTGTTGTAGTCGACATTTAAACAAGCAAAAGAAGGTTGTTTTTGACATATATGAAAATGATAGACTGCCATTACTCTCAGAAGAGTTTCAAGGGAAACAAAGAGAGGAAAATTCAAGGTTTCTTAATCAATTGTACAGAGAAAGTGAAGTTGACTATAGGATCAATCAAAGAAAGGAAGCATAAGGGGCTAGGGTTTCAACATAGAATCATACTCAAGGGAAAAAGCACATGCATGCAACCAATGTTTCAAATCATTCAAAAGATCCCTTCAATTCAAGAGATAAGGCACATGTAGATCGGGGTAATAAAGAGAATTCATCAGCTTAGGCATGACATGCAAGCAAAAATGCAAGCAAAGATTTTCGTGGGAAAGAAAAGCAACAACCACAGTTACAGAGTGCAAAATCAGATGATTATAATCCTAAAGTCCCTTCAAAACCGACTTTGCAACATGCAAAAGTAGGAAAAAATGGTTCTATGATACAAACCGCCCAAATCAAGAAGGAAAGGATCTAAAAGATTTGCGTTAAAAAGCAACAATCGAATAAGCAGACAAGGGAAAGTAAAATCAACAAGAAAAAGAAAAAGGTGAATAAGAAAAATAATAAGAAGAAGGGCATACGAAACATGGAAAATGGAAACATGCAGAAATCCATCCAAGCTTCACCTACCAAAAGACTGGATATAATGGAGCAAAAGGTTGTTTCCATCGTCACATTTTCAGAGGACTTATTACAAGATCAAATTAAGGATCTTCATCATCGGGCCTTAATATGTAAGTTTTGGGACCTTATTCTTGATATACATAGTCTGAAAGATTTTCTATTTGATGAATGGGAAGGGGTATCGAAAGTATTTTATTTGGATCAAAAGGAGGGGATTTTTATTGTACTTTTTCATTTAAAAGAAGAAAGGGATGTTGTTAATAAAGTGAAATCCTGGATATATGAAGGATCTGGTTTATGCATGAATCCTTAGATTCCTAATTTTAAATCAGATCAATTTATGTCAAAATTTGTGCCAACATGAATTCAATTAAAATCCTTACCTCTCGATATAGGAAGTTTAAGTTAATAGAAATTTTGGCAAATCATATTGGTATCTTCCTTCAACATGAAAAAGCTTTTTATGATAATCCCACATAGCCTGTTAGGGTTTTTGTATTGCTTGATACTACAAAACCATTCCCTGATGAAGTGCATATAAACTCTAAATTTGGCACATGGATTCAAGAAATTGTAGTAGAAAGTAATCAAAATACATGTTCTTTGTGTCATTCTATGGAACATTTGAAAGCAAAATGCCCTAATATGGCTAGTTATCAAAAGAAAGAGAGCTCTTTACAATCTCCTCATAGTAAAGCTTTGTCCCCAATGTATGAAAAGAAATCAAAAGTGATTGTGCCAACAAATTTGACTAATGGGAGCATTCAAAAAAGAGACAGTTTAGCTTCACCTTATCAAGCTAGTTCAGAAATGACAAACTTAAACATGGCCAAATAAAAAGATTCTAGCACTCCCTTACTGAATAATGTTTCGGTCAGGCCAGTATATTAGTACAACAAGGTTGGTAGTGGGAGGGGTTTGTCTTCTAAAGTAACATTCTCATTTGATTGACTGCTTGCACTAGCTCACCAATTTTAGTTTAATGGTTTTCCAATTCAAATTTCATGTGTTTTGTTGGAAAAGAAGTTACCCATTTAGATCACATATAATTTTTTGAAGAAGAGGCATGATATTCCTCAGAAGGAAGGTCTTCTAGTTCTTAATCAGGATCAATGCTCTCTTCAGTTGGAGATTCAAAGTTCATCTCAGTTGGAGGACCAAAGATCCCTTCATTTGGAGAATCAAAGCTCATCTTAGTGGGAAGATCATAACTACCCGCAGTTAGTGGGTCAAAGCCTTCCTTAGTTGGAGGATCCAACTTCCCTCCAATTGGAGACTCTTGCACAAAAAATACTCACTTCAATAGGCTCATAATTATTTGATGAGATTGCAAAAGAAATTCAAAATGAATTAGGTTTGGAGGTAGAGGAAAGGTTGAATCCTTTCAAAGATGTTATTGACCCAATAATCTCTAAGGAAGATTTGCTAACTGAGGGTTGCATGGAAGATAAAATGGAATTGGATACACTTTTGGAGCTTGAGTTTGACTATTCTCAAAAATTATCCTTAGCACAAATGGTTGTCCATCAGCTACCGATTAAGAAATCTCCAGGTAAAAGAGGCAAAAAGTCAAAAGAAGAAAAACTAAGGGAGGAAATTGAGTCAGGGATGCAAGCTATACTAGATGGAAGATGCTAAGTTAACAAAAGGCCAAGGAGAGCATGCTACTCCCCTCGTTTGCAATGAAAATACTATCGTGGAATATTAGGGGCATTGATGCCACTAACAAGAGAGCCCACATCAAACACAAAATTGATTCTTTAGAGGCAGATGTGGTAGTTTTGCAAGAAACAAAATTATCAACAAGCTCCTATGAAACCACTGCAATGAAATGGGGTAAATGGAAATCTCTGTATATCCCAACACAAGGAGCATCAGGAGGATTGATTGCCTTATGGAACCCGAAATCAGTGTCAGTAGAAGCTATGGGAGGAGACAATAATTGACAATTAATGAAAGTTGAGTCTTTTGATTTATGCTTCAAAATCACTAATGTCTATGGTCCAACAACAACTCATGATAAGAAAAGGTTGTGGGAAAATTTAACAAACATTATTTAGAGTTTGGAGACTGAAAAAGTGGCAGTGGTAGGGGATTTTAATGCTATAGTATCTCTCAAGGAGAAGCATGGAGGTATTTGTCCACCCCATAAAACTATGGAATATTTTGAGAATTTTATTATGGATAATTCTTTAAGGGATGTGCTACCAGAAAAAATATAGTTTCACTTGGATGAATAGGAGAAGAGATTTTTCACAAATAACTGTTCGATTAGATAGATTCCTGATTTCACCAAATTGGGTTCTCGAACCTTTTCTCCTATCCTCACAAATTTTTCCATTTGTATGTTCAGATCATTATGCTATCTCCTTATTGATAAAGAACAGGAACATGCCCCCTCAACACAAGCCTTCCTTCAAATTCGAGAAAATGTGGTTCAGGCATCCACTATTTTTTCTCTTCCTTAGACAATGGTGGGTGAGTGCACCACATTATAGGGGCACCAAAATGTTTCAATTATTTAAGAAATTGTAATTCATCAAGGGGAAGATTAAAAATTTGAATGTGCAAGTCTTTAAAAAAAAATTGAACAAAAAGAGATAGTAGCAAAAAAACTAGAAGAAGTCCATGAACATATTATTCAAAATGGAATGGATTCCAATCCATATGTAAAACAAAAAAATATGCAATTAATTTGGGAAGAACTGGGGAAAAGAGAGGAAATTTATTGGCGTTAGAAATCAAGAGAATTATGGTTGAGAGAAGGAGATCGTATTACAAATATTTTTCATGCATCAACACAACAAAAAAGAGCAGCACAAACCATCTTCTCAATTCAGGAGATAGAAACAAGTAAACAATTGACAAGTGCAAATGAGATCCAGGAAGAAGGTGTAAAGTTTTTTAAGAATTTGCTTGCTCCTATTAAACCTGATCTACACAACGAAGGCAAGATGATCAGGAGTTGTTGGCAGCAATACCGACCCTTATCTCTGGAGCAGACAATGTTGAACTAATGAAGTATTTTTCATTGGAAGAATTGAGAAAGGTGGTTTTTTCTCTAGCTCTAGACAAGGCCCCAGGCCTTGATGGTTTCTCTTCTTTGTTTTTTCAAAAATGCTTGGATGTTGTGGGTTTTGACTTGCTTCTAGCCTTGGAGGAAGCAAGGAAGTTGGGCAAGATCCTCAAGCACTTTAATGTTACAAATATTGATCTATTGCCAAGGATAAAAGAGCCTGAAATTTTTGTCGAATTTAGGCCTATTTCTTTGTGAAACACAGTCTATAAATTTTCACCAAGGCAATTTATCAAAGGTTGTAGCATTTAATTCCGAAAATCATTTCGCAAGAGCAAGGTGGCTTTGTGCTGGGTAGAGAAACAATAGAAGGGGCTTTGGTAGCACATGAGGTTCTTCACTCTATTAAAATTAATCATCTTCCATAATTTATTATAAAGTTAGACATGATGAAAGCATATGATAGGGTTGATTGGAATTTCCTCTTGAAAGCTTTGAGCAAGTTTGGGTTTCCAGACAAGTGGTGTAAATGGATTTTATCTTGCTTATCAGGAGCGTTCTTTTCTATATTAATTAATATTTCTCCTTCGGGGTTTTTTAGAGCCACACAAGGTGTAAGACAAGGTGATCCTCTTTCACCTTTTATTTTTATAATTATGGTAGAAGATTTGAGCATGACTATAAAAGAGAAGCACAATTAGGGTTTATGGCAAGGGATGCATATCCCATAAACTAGTTTGTCAGTTACACACAATCTTTTTGTAGATGATACTTTTTTGTATAAAAGGGTGAATATTAATGAAGCCAGGCAGATAAAAAGTATTCTGGATAGATACTCTGAGTTGTCAGGAAAAAAAGATAAATGCTCAAAAATAAAAAGTATATGTCTTAAACTCTAAAGAAAATTTAAAAAGAAAAATTATTCAAGTGCTAGGTTTTCAAGAGGCAAGTTTACCTTGTAAGTTTTTGGGTATTCCTTTCTTTATGGGTCCTAATAAACCATCCTTTTGGGCTAATGTTATCGAAAGAATTAAGTTGAAAGTATGTGCTTGGAAATCCTGTTGGTTGTCTTTATCAAGGCAGATTCTTTTAATAAAATATGTATTGTCAGCAATCCCCAATTATTTTATCTCAGTCCTCAAGGTACCTAGATCAGTAATTGATCAAATAGAGAAAGTGATAAGGGGATTTTATGGAAAGGAAACATGAATGATGTTAAAAAAATTCCTTTGATCTCTTTGGATTCTATGTCATCAGAGAAATACAAAGGTGGAATAGGTTTGCATGATATCTCAAAGCATAATATAGCCTTTGGGGGGAAATTGATTTGGAAAATGTATACTAAGCTTGATTCCAAATGGTGCACACTTATGCAAGAAAAGTATCTCGAAAATCAAGAACCTTCAAGAACTATCTTAGTCTCTAACCCACTTGCAGGATCTGTTATGTGGAACTTTATGTTATCTTACAGAAAATTAATCACAGATTATGTTTCTTGGGAGGTCAATAATGGGGAAGCAGTGAATTTTTGGGATGACTCTTGGAATGGCCATATACCATTGAGAAACTATTACGACATTCAAGTAGTCATTACAATTATGTCTTCTTTATGGGGTTCTAAATTAATTGATTATGTATGTGTAGTAGAGATCTCTTTAGGAAAAGTAATATGGAAAGATTTTTCAAATTCTTAGTTATCTAATGAACAAAAGAGCTATCTTCATCAGGTTTTGGCAGCAAGAACAATCTTATCAACAAAAGCGGATTGTATTATTTGGGATTCTTCAAAAGATGAAAATTACTCAGTCAAACAAGGTTACAAGGTGGTCCTTAATAAGGACAACCATTTGTAGTCTCAAAGAGCATATTCATTTTGTTGGAGTAATATGGTGTTACCAAAGGCGGGGAGTTGTGCATGGCTTGTGCTGAGGAAAAGAGTACTCACAAGTGATCGTCTGGTAAAATTGGGTATAGCAGACTCATTTAATTGTGTTTTGTGTGGTAAGTGTTTGGAAAATCCTGATCATCTATTTCTGCAATGTTCATTCGCCCAAAGTTGCTAGGAATTCGTCATGCAAAAGATGAGTTTTCATACTCCATTTCCAAACTCAGTATGGGATCTCTTTTCTTCATGGCGAGTGCTATATAAGACTTCATTTTTTGCATGTATTCGACATCTAATTCCAGTTGCTATCATATGGTCCAATTGGTGGGAACGAAATAAACACATATTTAGAAAATTTTTAGCACCAGATCACTCTGTCCATACAACAATTGAAAAATTAGTTGCAGAAGCGGTCAATGCATATGTATAGGATTAGAAGAATGTTATTTCTCAGTTTACCTCATGGGATCAAAGCATACTTAAGGGTTTGCAAGGTATTATTCTACCTTTTAAAGATAGTATGAAACTGCCTTCCAAATTGAAGGTGAATAGAAGCCTAATCAAATGGCACCGACCGCCAATAGGTTTTTTCAAGCTTAATTTTGATGGTGCATCTAGAGGGAATTCAGGCTCTTCAAGGGTAGGTGTTTGCATTAGAGATTCTTGGGGTAAATTGAAAGCAACTAGATCAATTCATATTCCTTTAGGTACAAATAATATGGTGGAGTCACTGGCCATTCTTTATGGTTTGCAGTTAGCAAGGCAATTTTGAATCAATAAGATTCACATTGAAGGAGATTCACTTGTAATTGTAAACATGTGTAAGGAAAGGCAATGTCATAACTGGCATCTAAGGTATATTTTAGAAAAGGTGTAGGTGTTAATGGATGAGTTTGAACTATTCTAGATCTCACATACATATCGTGAGGGGAACAAGCTTGTAGATTATTTAGCAAATATGGGGTGTCAAAAAATAGAGGTAACAATAATGGAAAATAATGATGATCTAAAAGCTTTTCTTGATTTGCAAGAAATTATAGATCGAGAAAGCTTAGAAAATATACTCTAAGATTGGAAAGCATGAGCATGATATCAGGTCTTTGGGTGAAAAATAATTTTAGTTATTTAGCTATAGGCTAAATTCAAAATAGGGGAGATATTCATTAAATGAAGGGAACCCAATCAAACTCGAATGCCATAAGCATAAGAGCCTTTTTCTATCTAAGTGTTAGAGCTAGCATTCTTCACATGGAAAATTTCATAAAGAAGCTACTTTTACGACATTTGATGAAATAAAAATTCATTAGAATGAATGGGCATTATTTCAAAATAGGGGGTATTTATAATGATGTAATCCATGAATTTTATCAATACAAGTCTAAAATTAGCACAAGATTAACAAGAATAAATTGCCGATGAAGAAGATCATTTAAGTGGTGAAGGATAAGAATTTCTCTAAGGATTTAGAGATCTTATTAAGGCGTCGTTGATAAGTGTTTGTGGGTTGAAATGTCAGAATTGTCATGTCATTTGAAATGCTTTTTTACAGGGGAGGCTCACGACACATGTGATCACCATATTTTCATGTCCGAAATCGGATGAGAAAGGACTCTTTCAAGCGAGCATAGGAGATTTCATTTATTTGCTAACCTTTGTTGGACTCCTTGCAGGTGCTCGTTAGTACTCAACACAAACTTCAATAATCAATTTGTTATTGCTTGGGGATAAATGTTTACTTTACAGGTGCAGTGCTATGCCTCATTCAAGTTAATGATGCTATGAGTAGGATGGTTTCATTCTTCTCCAAGCATTTGAAGGCCATTATATTCCCTATGGTTTTCATTTGCATTCCATCATTTTTCTAAACACATTAGTAGTCGGTTTCAAGGTGTGATGAATGAAACTTCAGTTTTCTTCAGAAGATGAAGGGGAGATTAGGATTTATAGACTTTGTAGCCAATGAAGAATGGAATATCTACCTCATAGTCATCAAGTTTGGGTTTCAATTTTTGATTGGGAGGTACCTTTTTCTGAAACAATTGGGGACAATCAGCTTGTGTAGGTATTTAAGATCCATTGTTTCCAATATAGGAGTATCATAAGAGTTATTGGTGAGGAGATTCTCTACCCTTAGGCTCATCGAGCCATCTTTCCATCACAATTAGTTTCAATATTCCTCAAATGTTTATGATTTGATCCAATCCCTGCCTGATCTTCAATTGATGGAGTATCAGGCTTTTGGTTTTCAGAATATTGGGTGTAAATAGCATATTGTTCATATGGCACTAGACCTGATTGGTTCTATCACCTGATATGCCTTTGTGAGGTTGGCGATATCGACATCTAAGCCTACATCTCTAAGAATTTGTCAATTTTGGCCGATATTATGGGCTTGTGAGGACCCCCTTTGATGGAATCCAAAGGAATGACTAGTATAGGAGGTTGGACTATCGCGTGATCAAGATTTTGGTTGTCGACACATTGGGTGTACACAACACATTGTTCATATGGTGCCAGAATCGATAGGTCCTATCACCCGATATGCCTTTGTGAGGACAGTGATATCAGCATCTAAGCCTATGTCTCTAAGGATTTGTCAATTTTGGCTGATATTATGGGCTTGTGAGAACCCCCTTTGATGGACTCCAAAGGACTAACTAGTATAAGAGGTTGGACTATCGAGTGATCGGGGAATTGGGTTAAAATTAGGTTAGGATCCCACAAGATATTATAGGCTAAAACTTTGACTAAGGTGACTTTTTGATAATACAAAGGATGGCACCCTTTTTATGAAACAAATACTTTGACGCTAAAAACCATCGGGGATTGGCCAATCGGGTGTCCCATATGCTACGGGACCTAAACTATGTTGTAAATGTTTATAGTTAATGATCTTATTTTGGGATATTATAGATATTCAAAGTTAGTGGTAGTATAGATCATATAAGGGGTTTTTATCAATTTTGATTGCAACATGTAAACATGATAGCAATCTTGGTTGTCAAGAACCATTGTAAAGCTTATTTTGTAACTTGTATTATATATTAATATATATATCGACTTTTAGCCTTTCAACAAAAATAAATAAATTAATAATATATATAATATATATTAATGTTTGGTATATATTAAAATGCTTTGAATAAAGCATGGTACAATAACATAGCGTTGCTATCTAATATATATTAAATAACTTTGAATAAGTATTGCACATTATTCATAGCACTGCCATATAAACAATGGTCAAAGATTCAAAGCAGCACATAAAGCACATAGGAAGAATAAGTCAATGGACTTATATGTTGCACATAAGTCAAAGTTGTTTAAATGTTGCAAATGAAAATAAAAACAATTTCTAACAGCATTGACTTAGTCTTGAACCGCACATGAAAAGGGCATTGATATAGGAAATGTGGTGCCAAAATCTGTAGAATGTGGAAACCAATAGAAGTCTAAAACCTATGCCTAAACCAAGAAAATCCATAAGATAATCATGAAACTTATTCAATGCAAAGATGACAAAAGTTTGTGAGGGTAGTTGACTTACAAATCAAATAGGAAACTTGTAGCAATGCGTCACTATGCCGTGACTTAGTAAAAGGAGTATCATAAAAGAGAACATAAAATGAATTCAAGCATTTCAATGTTACCGTACCATGTCAAAGTGTAATTCATATTGATGTTGGATCACTTGGATCAATACGAAGCCTCCATTGTTGTTGCAAAATGCTTCAAAATGTATGTTAATGGTGATCAAAGATGTAAGTATTTTCTCTTAAGAACTCAATAGTTAATTCAACATGACCTTTCTACACAAATTCTCTAGATTCTTTGATCATTTTTGAGAAGGAAGAAGGTTGTTTTATAGATTTTCAGGTTTCAAATGAACAATTGAGATTCAATAGTGAAATATCATGATCAATAGTTGAGAACCGTTGAGAGGAAATAGATTGGTTAGTTAACTCATCTGATTGATCCAATTAAGGATTTTAATTGGATAATCAATGGGATTAGATTGGAACGATTGGTGAGATTGAGAAAGCCAGATTGAGTGTTTAGTGGGATTGAGAAAGTCAGATAGAGTGTTTAGTGGGATTGAGAAAGTTAGATTGAGTGTTTAGTGGGATTGAGAAAGTCAGGTTGAGTTAGGAAATAGATGGGTTAGTTAACCAATTAGAGTGAGAAATCAATGGTCATGATTTACTCAATCAAAAAGGGGTGAGGATAATTAATTAATTGAATAATTAATCAATATTGGAGATGAATGTGTGTTAGAAAAAAAATTATCCTCTTTGAATAATAAAATATAATGACTCAAATATGCCCAACAATGAATACAAATCAGTTACCAACAGCTCCGAAGATCACCTTTGAATTAGCGATCTTCCTTTGAATTTTAGAGGTACAACTCCCTCTTATGATCTTCAATGAATTAGAAAGGACTAAAAATAAAACTAGAATGTGCTTTTAACCAAAACGTAGTAAAGGCAAACAAACATTTATGCATAAAAATGACATAAATGCGAAAGTAATATGAAAGGAATGAAAACAAATGACACAAAGATCATTTACCGCATATGCACAAACTGTAACCAGGAAAGATGAACCAAGGCTCCTTTCAATGAGTTCATTGGAATTCACAGATTCAGTAGTGAACACATCCACAATTTGATATAACAGGTAATACACTAAATAATGCTTACAAAAGACACAAAGGACGTTTGCAATCATAAAGAAACATCAACAAATTCACAGATTTAAAATATCCCTTTATTTCTCCAATTAAAACATGAGCTCACAGACTCAAAATTCCCGTACAACAAACTATGTTGAAAAGAAAATATGCTCCTATTCTTTGTTGGATGTTATGGATATGGTTGTTGATATGCGGTTGTCATTGATGTCAACACTATTAGCACTTGGCGTATTAAAGGCTGTATATGTTGAGGCTATTGAGAAAACTGTAAAAGAAAGTATTCTAGGTTCCCAGTGGAATTTTGCATGTCATGAAGGTGTCTTGTACGTTGCAGATTAGCTGGTGTGGATTAAAGGGTTTATTGTTGAATGTTTCTAGATCATCTACCATAAATTTCAGAGGTCTGTGTGAAGTTTTGATTGTGTTGTGGTCTGACAGTGTTTCTGTGGTCTCTGTCAGTGTTCCTAAATGAAGATTGTGTGATTATGTTAATTTCAGTTATTGCAGATGCTTCTCTATTGTTTCTTGGTGTTCTCTGATGTCTCTAGATCATTCTCTATATTTGTGGTACGTCCACATTAATTAGAGAGCTCATGGTTGAAGATCTTTTCTTGTGCATGTTCAGTTTTTCATGTTCTTGGCCGACATGTTGGTGGTAGCGTGTTGTGGATCTTCGTGGTGAAATTAATTAAAGTATTTTTTGTGTTGGAGATATTAATTTGGGTCTCCAATATGTTATGGCTGAACTTGGTGGATTCACATTGCAAATTTATTTGTAAATTTGGGCCGACATTGCAAATATGTTTTATTTTCCTAGCTGACTAAGTTGTGATGAAATCTCATGTAGCAGATATATATGTGCGATTGTTTCATCGGTATAGTGTGTGGAAAAGGTGCTCGGTGTGCTCCTATGTGCGAATATATTTCGATTGCAGAGCAGAGTGTGAAGAAGGTTTTCTGAGCTTAATTGGAACTGTAATCAAGCTTGTGCAGAAGCTATTTTCTTAGTTCGTACCCTTTGGATTTTAATCCTATTCTATATTGTTGGGCAGTGAGCTCTAGGAAGTGTGCCTGAATGCATGTGAATTCCCCTTATTATTTCTCATTATACTTTTAATAGGGTATAATCTTGTGGACTAACATCCACCATGGTTTTTCCCCTAACAGGGTTTCCATGAAAAAATCTTGGTGTTTTCTGTCTCTTTAATGTGTTAAATTGTTTGTGGTTAATTTCTTATTCATCAGATATGAGATTAAGTTAAGTTAGAAAATTTTAAGTTTCTGTCACAATTGATTCACCCCCCCTCTCAGTTGTGTGTCCTTGTTTTTCCAACAATTGGTATCAGAGCAGGTTCCTCTGAAGAAGTCTAAAAGCTTGAGGTGATCCAAGATGGCAACATTCAAGAAGGATAGTCCGAGATTTGATGGCACTAACTACTCACTGTGGAAAGTTAGGATGCAATGTCATCTAAGATGTATTGGTGAAGCTTTCTGGAAGATTACAAAAGATCCATATGTTATGCCTCAGAATGGTCCCTCCACTCTTGATGAGATCAAAGATGCTGAAAATAATATTAGGGCTATTGAAGCTCTGGTGAGTGCTCTGACAGATTTAGATATGGCTAATGTGATAGGATTGCAGAAAGCTCATGAGATTTGGATGAAGCTGGAAACCTTGTATGAAGGAGATGCACAGGTGAAGATGGCTAAGCTACAAAGTTTGAAATGCAAGTATGTGAATTTGAAAATGAGTGAAGATGAAAATATTACTTCTTTTATGCAAAGAGTAGATGAGATAGTGATGGGTATTAAGTGTGCTGGTGGTTTTGTGGATGAGGATGAAATTGTGGATAAGGTACTTAGATCCTTGCCTCCCTCCATCAAAGTGAAAGCTCATGCTATTGAAGAAATCAAATCAATAACAAAGATATCAAGAGACACGTTGGTTGGAAATATTGCTACTTTTGAAATAAGTGAATTTGGTGAATCTACAGCAAAGACTGAATCTGCATTCAAGGGTATTGTATCCAAAACTAACAGGAAAAGATATAATCTAGGAAAGTGTTCTAGAAAGGTATCAAAGTATGATGAAGAACTTAAACAACTTGAAGATAAAGAAAGAGAGATAGAAGAATTGGAAGCATTGATTGAAAAGCAAGAAGGTAAAGGAAAAGGTAAGTATGAAGATGCATTTCCTATTAAATGTTTTTATTGCAATAAAATGGAGTCGGAAATTTTTCATCAAGGTGTCCTGAAAGAGTTCCTAGATCTAAGCCTAAAAGGTCTAGATTCCAAAAGAGATGTTACTTTGCTGAAGAAGCAGTGACTGATGATGAGTCTAATAAAGATAATGGAAATGAAGATGAATGGGTTTTCATTGCTAACATTGAAGATAATCCTATGGCTACTGAATCTGCTAAAGATGAAAAGGCTCTTGCAGCCCGAGTTGAAGAAAAAGATGAGTGGGTCATTGATAGTGGATGCTCACATCATATGACTGGTGATAAAATCAAATTTGTAAGTCTAGAGAAGTATGATGGCGGGGTTGTAAGATTTGGAGATAACAATGCTGGTGTGATTTGTGGTAGAGGATCTATTTGTCTGGGTGGTAAGGATAATACTGATGATGTCCTTTATGTTGAAGGCTTGAAACACAACTTGTTGAGTGTTGGACAGATGGTGCACAAGGGATA
>VDFB02028591.1:0-34185 GCA_007258455.2 Sequoia sempervirens
AAACGAGAGGGAAGAATGTTGTTTACTACCCTAGGAAACCAAAGTATTTCATTTTTATCATGTATTCATGTAATTTGATGACCTTGTGAGCTGCTATGACTATCTCGACATGATAGTGGACTGTTATGTGGATTATGACAACCCTAAACTCATCAAATTAATAATGAAGATCCTTATCAACATGACTATACTATTGATATTACTTATATAATCCTTCATTTTCAACAAGGATATGACCACTCAAAGCTTAAAAAAAGTGTATCCTAACTCTCTAGGCATTCATCCTTCCTCACCTTAATTCCTTTGGCCACACATCAAAAACCAATACACTCAAAATCACTCATTAATGCTTCCAACCTCCTACACTACTACTTATCTCTTGACCAAGAGTGGAAACACATGAAACATGTGGTGAATGGATTGAGTAATTATGTCAATATCACATATTTTGTTCGAGCCTTCCTTCTTCAAGAT
Source organism: Sequoia sempervirens (assembly GCA_007258455.2). NCBI lineage: Eukaryota > Viridiplantae > Streptophyta > Pinopsida > Cupressales > Cupressaceae > Sequoia > Sequoia sempervirens. Next base: position 475 of record VDFB02028591.1, read on the forward strand.
CTTGAAATAATTCAAATAGAAGGGAAAGGGAGATCCTAGGTAACATGCACAACTTATATACTGATAAAAAAAACATATATAAATTTATCATTTTGATGCACTAATAAAAAAGAAAATTCAAATTCAAAAGAAATCATTGCTAAAGGGGAAATTAAACTTTATTCAAAGGATTAAAAAAAATTAAACTATAGAGACTAATGATGTTAACAGATCAAGGAATCAAAGGATAAAGGATGTTGAAACTATAGAGACTAAGGATAAATGAATCAAATTTTGTGAAGTTGGCCAAGGCAACCAAACTTAACAACAATATAGATATTAATGTAAATGGATGCAGACCTCTACACACAAGCTATAGAGGAGGACAAGTAATTTTTACCTAACTTTAATTTTAGCCAATATTGTATCTTAAAAATGGTTATAATCCTTGTAAATGAAATGTGGTCATTTAGAGAAAAATATTTGAATGATTTTAATTTTATTTTGAGTCAATTTGTTTTTTTAGATGTTAAATTGAAAGAAGATGATAAATGTATCTTGTTTCTTGTTTCTTTACCTAAATCTTTAAACAAAATGATTGTTTCTATTAGAGGTGGTGGTGCAGATCAAGATGGATTACTAATTGTAAATGACTGATGATAATTTATGAGTGAAAGTGATATGTAATTCATAAACTATTAAAATGAAAGATTGCAAGAAATCAATCTATAACATGTTCTTTATCATAGCTCAACCATTATAAAGTTATTATTCATTCAAATTTTAAGTTTCAAAGTAGGAAAACATGCACACAAGGAACAAATTATATTGAATATCATTTTTTTATATAATGTTGAAAATAAGTGTTTTCATTGATGCCAATCCTATCTGGGCTATCATTGATGTCAAAGATGTGTTATTGAAACATGTGCATACTCCAAAGATAGTCATTATGATATTATATCAGTTGGTACAAGTCAGTATAAGGATGAACAAGGCTGAAATGATGATCTATGTGTGAGGCAGAGGTGGGTACACTTGTTCCAATATGTTTCCAATATGTCTACTATCTTATAATCTCAATTTGGTGTATTGCACATAGAGACAAGGTGAAAAAATATTACTAAGGAATTCACAATGGAGACTCTATGGCTATCACGTCCCATTTCCTAGCATAATTTAATTATTAATTTGAGAGAGTTAAATTATTAAGGAAATAATAATTAAAAATATATCTTTATAATAATAAGTGTTTTGTTATATTTATATATAAAACAAAAGTGGCAAGCCACTAAAATTTTATTAATAATCACAAGATTTACATAGCCAAAATGCATTGAGAATTGCATGTCTAAGCTCCTAAAGAGCAAATATAATCATTTTTACATAGATAAAATTTGAGCTCCTAGAAGCGAGATTCAATCAAAATTATAAGTAAAAAGAAATATAATTATTGTAGAGAATGTATTCAAAACCAAGCTATGATAAACAAAATACCAAAACCAATACCATAGATGAAGAAAAGGTGGCAAACCCAACAAAAACCCTAGCCACCCACAAGAGTTTCAGACTTCACTTATAGAAGACTATGCCAAATCTACAAGGGAAGGAAAATATGGAATAGAGTGAGGATCAACCAAAGCATGTCTTATTAAGATATAAGAAATAAATTTTATATTATAAAATTTTGACAATTAAAAGTTTTAAAAAAATTATTTTGCAATATTACTATTAATTAATTAAATAAATTTCAAATTTGAATTAAAAATAAACGAATTAAGTTATTAAAACTAATTATTAAGTTTTATAAATTATTAGTCAATAGGCTATATATAATGTGAATGTAATTTGGAGTCAAAACACATGTCTCACCTTAAACGGGTTATTGAAGGCTCATGGCCCTCCTTTTGGATGTGTGCTTGTGAGAAAATTGTGTTGGTTTTCTACGACTGCATGATCGCAGTCTCTTTCGAGGAGCTCCAAAGCTAGGAAGTGGTTGTCGAGGACTTTTTTAACTTTTATTTTATTTAAAATTTTAAAGCTTTCTTTCACCATGTGCAGCCGGATGTAGCAGAAGAATTGGCACAAATTGGTGGAGGCATGGGTGGGAGGGTTATTTATTGGAAAGGATACCATGTTCTATGCATACTTGCCATGTCTTGAGCTATAGGTAGAAAAAAAAAACTTAAATTGCTCATTTCAAGATTTTTGTGTATAGTTAAAAGTTTGAATAAATATAAATTTAATTTAAAATAGATTTAAATAAAAGATATACTCTACAAATAAATGTAAATGTTACAGTATTAATTAATAATCTAGGTTAAAATAATTGTGAAAAGGTCGGTTAGGAAAAATAACATTTGAATAGTAAGTATTTTAAATCTACCTTTAACTTTTTATATTTTCAAAAATCGACAAATGGATACCCTTTAAATGGATTATTATTGTATATGATTTTTAAATAATTAAAATTTATTTTATAATATTATTTAATATTTTGATAATATTTATAACAATATTTTACATCAGATTGAAATTTTAAAATTAAATTAAAAATTGACATAAACAATTAAATTCTAAATTTAAAAAAAAATGATATATAATTAAAATATTTGTATAGCTATTTAAATTAAAATAATATTTATATTTATATTGATAATAAATGAAACTAAGAAAGAAAAAAAACAATAAATTAAAATTAATATAAATAAAAATGATAATTTTAAAAATATAAAAAAATTGAAATAAATAAATTTATGTTGATAAATATTTTCTAATTTTTTAAAATTATATATATTAAACATACATATAATTTTCTATCGGTTAATCCTGAACCTTCTTTAGGTCCAAGTGCTAGTGTAAACTAAAATTTTTGAGTGCATTATTATGCAATGACTCATACTTTAAAGATTAAAGGGGCCACAAAGGCCGCGTATTGAAAAAGAAACGGTCCGCCGATGAAATGTTATCAATGAATTGGGTGGTTACATGCAATGGGGTAACCGACGGATAGTGGGTTTCAAAGCCAAGCATACAATATTTGGCAAGTCATCCTCTTACGGACAGAAACAAAGGAAGGAATGAAGCAGCTCTGAGGGTACAATCCCGAACCTTCTTTAGGTCCAAGTGCTAATGTAAACTAAATTTTTGAGTGCATTACTATGCAATGACTCATACTTTAAAGATTAAAGGGGCCACAAAGGCCATAGTATTGAAAAAGAAATGGTCTGCTAATGAAATGTTATTAATGAATTGGGTGGTTACATGCAATGGGGTAACTGACGAATAGTGGGTTAGCAAAGCCAAGCATACAATATTTGGCAAGTCATCCTCTTACGAATAGAAACAAAGGAAGGAATGAAGCAGCGATGAGGTACGACGAAATTTTCATCAGGAGGGGAAATTGGGAGGAACTTTGCAGTTGATCTTCAGATATGTACAAGGTTTCACACTCAGTTGCTTTGCATGCCTGAAATTCCATGAAATGGGGTGATAATCGATGGTAAAGACTTCTGGATGGTGTGTTAATCTCTCAGAATCCATTTCTCTTGTGGCTTAGTATGTTAATCTTGGTAGCACAAATATTTTCTAATTATATTATCTCTGTAACTTCTCTCAAACCTGAAGTTGATCTTAACCTATGATCCTTGGTCGATTCATTTTTATGTTGTTTTTAATTTGCAAGATCCTTACTTAAATTTCTCCTTATTCGCAATGTATTTGCAAAATGTATCCCTGTGCAATATTGATACACACCTTCTCGTAGAATAATAAGCATTTAATGTCTAAGGAAATCTTGAAACCGGTCTTTTAAGGAAATTATCATATAACTTTCTAAGGAATAAACTACTGCATTTTTCACAGCTCTAAACCATGAGCTTCCCCTTTTTTTTTCCTATGATCCTGCATTAATCTTTACTCTCCACCAACCTGCAATAGTCTTTCAATGGAAGAAAGAATTAAGTTTTAGAGACCAACAAACCAAGGTCACAGCTTTTCTAGGTAGGAACTAATAATCATATAAACCTAATATTAGAAGTTTCAAGGTGCTTTGACAAAGTCAAATTCCATCCAACATCTCATTGCAGGCCCACTTCCTATCATCTTACCCTACATTAACTTTACCAATCTTTGGTTGAGCTAGTTGGTAGATGTATTGCTACCCTCTAGTCATTTAATGTACTATTAGTTTCCCAACTATATTTAGGAGGAAAATAATGTTTTGGAGTGCACACAGGACCACTACTTGAGGACTGCACACTAATATTATACTGAGGAAAAATCTAGTCGATGCATCTAGTTTTACTTATTTGGAAGGATCTTTATTAGTTTAGACGTTTTGTCGAATTTTCTCAAGCTTTGTCTTTACATCAAAATTGCATGAATGTATATTAGTGCAAATGGATATTTTAAGCTCAAAAAATGTATTAATCATTTGTTTTCTCAAACTTATAGCTATACTAAAGAATGTTGTCTAATGAATCCTTCGCATCATCTTTATCTTGGTATTTTTCAAAAAATGTCTTTGTTTCCTTAATAAATTGTAACGTCCCCATCAAGGAACCCCAAAGGACAACACTACAACACTAACTATGCCACATTAATGGAACAATTTTTTATTTTTTTAAAGGAAATAACAGTATAACATGATAACTAATCCTAAGTCCTCTAAGGTTCCCCAACTACACTACTCACAAAACTTACAATCGAGATTACTAGAACATTTCATCAATGATAAAAGATACATGATCGATTTAACATACAAGGTTCATTTTAAAGAATCACATTAAATGATTCTACATTACTTACTTTCATCACATAACAACTGATGATCAACCTTAAAGATCATTTCTAGCTAACTAACATATGCATGATTCATTACATTATAGTATTCATTACAAAGAGAATTCATCAATAATAGTTACATCATTACAATAATTACAACAGTGCTTCCCCTAGTACATGAGGGAAGATTACATCATATTACAATAAAAGATACAACGGAAATACAATTACAAGATTAGAAGATCTTCTCAACAGGAACATGAACTAGAGTCCACAAAGCAATGAACAACCTCCACGCACATGAACATGCAACAAGAATACCCAATGGAGAAAAACACTAACTTCTCGACCATGTGGAACCCTAAGGTCCACCACCCTATGCTAGGAGATAACACAAGGTCCCACATCCATCAAACATTCAAGAAAGCATAGACTAACACAATCAAGGGTTACAACACTACTAACAACTTCAACATCACTTGCAACACTTACTTTGACACTTGAAACACTTACAACACTTCTAGAGGCATTCACACAATAGAAGGAGAAAATACAACTAGGGAATGCTAGACTGCAATAGGGAGGAGTATCATCACATAGCTTGATATGGGTTATCTTGGTGGATCTTCCTAGGCTCTTGACCCCCATCTTGGGTTATCCTAGTAGCCTCTCTCGATCCTCGTCCCCCATACAAACTCATGTGGAATCAACAAACCTTTTATGGGGACAAGGTAGTTGATTTTTCCATTCCAGGCCTTCTCATCTCATCTCAAGCCTAAATGAGCACTTGAGCCATGAGTGAGGCATACATTATCTTGATTAATGTGAATTCTACCCATCCCCCTAATTCATTAGTAAGGTTATCACTGAATTAATAAACCCTCTGATGGCTTATCTTGGAACCACTTTGGGTTCTTTCCCCCATGGAGAGTCACTCCCCCTACTTGCAACTAGTAAACCCTACACATCAAACAAGGCTTTGAACATCTTGCACACTTAACATAATCACAAGAATCCTCCACAAAGCAAGGCATTGACCATCTTGCACACTTATCATGATCACATGAATGCATACAAAGATAGGCGGCATCACCCTTATGGTTTACATTTCACACCATACACATGACTAACAATATAGCCAAACCAGTTCCAAGGTTAAACAATCATAAAGTCCATCCATACATAAAAATATACCCCCTCCTAGGCCTCTGAAACCAACATATTTAACACACTTCCCAAGGACACAGAACCTTACACAAACTTACACACATGACACCCAAATTTCAACAATTATACAAACACTTAATCCAATAATCAAGACATACTAACTTGATTAATCAAAGCATTAACCATGAAGACATTTCTTTAAGTAAGGCATTATTTCAACTTTCTTATCATCTCTTTTAACTTCACCACTTAACTCAACAATAGATTACTTACTACAAGAGAATTATATTTACAATTAACTATATCATTCACAAGGAAACCATCTCTATGAATCTATTTAATACGATACCATAATATTATAATGTTGTAAAAAAACATACCCTAATTATATTTGTTTCACATAGCAAAGAAACTATTAAATATTCATAAGAATGATTAACATTCATTTTTTAATTAGTTAACAAGAAGAGGAATACAAATGTTTTAACCTTTAATATGAATCATTTAACTAACATAAACTATCCCCTACATTTTACCCTCACTTAAAATTAACTTTCCCCCAACCTTTAATTATTGTGATCATCCAAATTCACAAGATATCTCACTTAGCTCTTATTTTAAAATATGATGCTCTCAATTATAAATTTAGACCACAAAATAACATTCAGGATCTAACCATAAGGAAATGAAATCAACTCTATCTTAAATCTACATTACGAGAACTTAAGTATAAGATCCAAGGTTATAGCCTTAAGGTAACTATAGTATTTACCTATTGTCGATTTAACTTACCATGCATGAAATTTATCAGAAGTTTTCACATAACTTAAATCAAAAAGGAAATCATGTTATAAATCCTAATAAAAAGATCACTATTCTCTCACTTAGTATTCTAACACAAGAATACACTAGTTTCAATTCTTCACCATTCTTTATACATTCATCAATTATATAACTCAATCTATCTATTCCTACTTGCATTCTTCCATTTAATCACCAAATAATCAAACCTATAATCCAATCTATATAGATATAGAGATATATATTTATATTAAATATATGTCTAAAAACTCTTTTTCCTAAAATGAACTTAGGTTTCAATATTTATAATTTCTTTTCTTATGCAAATTCCATATTTATATTTATGTAAGAGATAAACTCGTTACACAACAGAACAAACCTTTAATTGAAACAAATAAACTCTAACTACCATTATAATGATTTAGGTTTCGATATCATAATGAAATAAAAGTGTTATTGTGTAACTAATAGCAATACCCTAATCAAGTATCGAAAGCAATGTCACTATGTTTTTATATATTTTTTTTACTATCTTATGATATCTAACAAAAAGGATAATAATTTTATTCACTATAAAAAACTTCATATATCTTCCTCTAAAATATTTCAAGGTAAAAGGATACCCAACTTATAACTTTTAAACTATTTAACTATTTTGTTCTAAAATAATCCTAAATGATCATACTAAGAGCAACTTAAATACACCAAATTCAATTATTAGATCAACTATCTTATTCTACTAAAAGGGAAAATAAATTTATCATAATAGAGAATGAAAGCAAACAAATAAATAAATAAACAAATCCAAAACAAATAATTAAATAGAAATAATATTCCTTTGAATTTCCTCTAAACAAAATTTATCTACTTAACTTTATCATTTAACCTTAAAGTAAATGAAACTAAGTAAATATGAATTCATTTATCATTTAACCTCATAATTAACTACACAGATTATTTCCCCAATTACTTGTATTTGACAAACTATAGCACAATATTCTAATTAATTAACTTACATAGTAATTTTACAATTTAAAATTTTGATCACACATATATATTGTTATCATCTAATCATTCAATTTCCTAATATTACTCATCCAATTAAAATCCTTTATTTAAATAACATCTTATTTCCTCATATGAAAAATTCATTCCTCATTATTTACGATTATATAATATAACACACACACACACACACACATATATATTATAATAAAGTGAAATCATGTTAAGGTTAATTACACACACACAAAAAAAAAAACTAACACTAATTATCGATAAAAAGGAATCATATATTATATGTACTTCTTATCAATAACATATATATCTATATTATCAATAAAGGTAGTAAACATTATCAATTGTTTCCATCTGATAGCATGAAACCCTAAATAAATCAAAGTACATCTTAATTTCATTAAAATAAAAACATAGCAAACATTACCGACTATCTACTATCGGAATGAAGTCATAGCAGAAGTTACCAAAAGTCTATTATCAAAAATCTTACTAAACTATATCAAGAATAATTCGTAAACATCTCACTTGAACACAATGAAAGCGATGCTCATGAATGAGGGCGCACGGTAACATGTAAACCGTATTAATAGTTGATGGGGTATGCAAAGCAACCACCTAAGGCCACCAAATGGGTAAGTACAAAGGAGAATGGTGAAAGTCGTTATACTAGCATTTAGTTTTGCTTTCACCATGGGTGAGTGATGTGACACTGTCCCTTTCACCCAAATACATCAGCAAAAACATCACCAAGTAATCACATCAACTCATAACAATTAGTTACGTACCAATCAGGATAAAAATAGTCATGAGATAATCACATAATACTGATTAGTCCTCATAATCAAATCAAATCTCCATAATTACCTTTGTATATCCCTATTATTTCACCTTAATCTCCAAGTTCAAAATAAACTACACGCACATCCATATGGCGGGTGAGAATGGAAGGGGCACTACATCTCCCTAAAACTTGACTTACTCACGGAAGTCGAGAGAACTAAGTGGAAACCTGTAACACTGAAATCTGCAAATTTTCATTATCGAGTTAGAGTTCTTTACATTAAAAAATAATGATTCATCTCACAAGGATATATACTTATATAGTTCATTTCAAACATGACCTATCCTTTTAGTTTTCAATGTCACAATAATAACACAATCAAGACTTGCAGTTCAAAATGATTATGTAATACATATACCACTCAAATTCCTTACATATTAGCATTAACACCCATCAGTTTCTTTCAAGACAAAGAAAACACTGCACCCTTTTAATCCTAACAAGCAAAATTTTCTCATAACAAAAGCATATAATAGTATTCAATTTTAGATGCATTACCATTTCATTTTCTTTACCCTTAAATTACAATTCCTCTCTAAACACATTGTTAAGCAATCAATACATTAGAATGCTACACTTCCATAAAACATAGTGTAATTATACACACAAAGCACACATTTTTTATTAAATATCCATCATTTACAAGCAAGACATTCCACTTTATTCATTATGCAACACAAAATCTCTTAACATTTTCAACAAAAGATCATGATTTTACACCTTTTTAGAAGCATGGAAACACATTTTATCATTTCATAAGTACTATATTCATGATTTAACATACATTCTTCACATACACACTCAAATTCACATCACCGAGAGTCACATCACAAGGCTACACAAGGGTCCATAAGGCATCCTAGATAGAAAGAATATTGATGCATTGTGCACTACACCATGGGTCCTATCCTTTACACCGGTCTTCTCCACCATTGGAAAAACACCACCAAAGGACAAATCTTAGGTTGCTAGGCGACGATGGAAAAAAGGGAAAACATAATCTCGAGAGTACAATCAACTAGGACAACATAATGGGATCATATGAAACCAAAGTTCCAAGTGTTAGAAACTTGGGCTCTAATACCAGGTGTAAAGCCCCACCAAGGAACCCCAGAGGACAACACTAACTAATATGCCACATTAATGGAACATTTTTTTAAAGGAAATAACATGATAACTAATCCTAAGCCCTTTAAGGTTCCCTGACTACGCTACTCACACAACTTACAATCAAGATTACTAAAACATTTCATCAATGGTAAAATATACATGATCAATCTCACATACAAGGTTCATTTTAAAGCATCACATTAAATGATTCTACATTACTTACTTTCATCACATAACAACGGATGATCAACCTTAAAGATCATTTCTAGCTAACTAACATATGCATGATGCATTACATTACAGTATTCATTGCAAAGAGAATTCGTCAATAATAGTTACATCATTACAATAATTACAACAATGCTTCCCCTAGTACATGAGGGAAGCTTACAAATTAGATTGCAATAATTTAATATACAACGGAAATACAATTACATTAGAAGATCTTCTAAATAGTAACTGTTGTCAAATAGATTGCACCCGAGTGCTTGAATAATTAAATTCAGCAATCTATTGGAACATGGGAACTATTTTTAGGCTATGCATATTCCTGTGGCAAAGATAGACCTCCAGATTCAAGGTTGGTTCCTATATGATTCTTAATTAAAAATTGGGTAATGTGTGCTAGAAAAGGGATACAAATGTATAATGAATGCATGTAAAACTGTAAACTAGTAGTGATGCACCTAATTGATAAAGATCTGCAACGGGATTCACATTAAATTTCAAAATAATTATCCGCACAAGTCGATTTTAATAGTTTGACCACAAAAATGATTCTAAGGAAGGCTTGAATAAACCACCTTTGAAGGAAAACAGGGTTTTCTCAGCAAAGAAAAATACTATTCTTTTACACAACCTTAGACATGTGATTTTTACTATTTGAATGCATGCAAATATAAATGAGACAAAGATTTTAAAGGTTCTGATATTTAAACACGGTAAAACTTCATCAAATCACTCATAGAAACAACATAATGACAAGGAAGACTTTTGATTTCACTGCAATTGAAGGAATCTTTGCAAAATGACACAAATAAACCTGTAAACCTGTTGCTGTATTATTCTGAAACTAAAAGCTGAGTTACATGATAATTCACTTTGTAGAATGCAAAGGGTGAAAAACAAGAACCAGAGGGAAAAGATAAATTTTTTCCAATATATACAATAAGCCTCTCAAAAGGCATGAAGATGAAACTGAAAGTGAAACTCAGTGTAAAAACTGATATCTCCAAAGTAATCCATGAGAAAAAGCAAAAATCCCTAAAAAGAAGGCTCAAACTCATGCAAAAATGAGTGTATGATGATCCAAACTCAAGTTCAACTCATAACTAAACTATAGAGCACTCAAACTGCACTAAAAATCCTTTAGAATGTGGGCCAAAACATGCAAAATCCACCTCATTTTTATCAACTCGCCCATGATGATTGGAACTCCATCTTTGTATTGTGCATGATTAATCATTCATATGCATGATTGAGTTAAAACTCAATGTTAACGTTTGCATTTAAAATAGTTAAATTAATTAAATGATTTAGATCTCATCATTTAATTAATTAACTTAACAATGTTTGCAATGTATATAACATTTAAATTTAACAAAGGAACAAATCTTTCCCCAATACCTAACTTCTACCCTTACATTAAAACACCTCATTCCACATACATGAGAACTTGGCAATTGTTTACAAAAAAAATTATTAATGGGATGAAACCCACAGCCTTAGCATTTTTTAAAGGCATGAAATTTAATTAAAATGTGACAAAAGTCACATGGCTTTTGATGAGTTTAGGGTATGAAACCCTAAAACACCATCGACCTCCTCATTTTTTTTCTTCATTTGCTTTGGAGAAGCACTGCGCCACCATATTGTTGGGATTTGAAGCTTTGATGTTTGATTTCATGAAGATTTTAGCAAGGAAAGAAGAGGTAAGTGTTTTTTCATCACAAGATGGGCATTTTTTATCTCTGTATTTCCATTTCCAAACATTTCTAGGCATGTATGCCACAGCTATGACACATTTTTCTGATGTGTTTCCCCTTTATTTCCTCTCACTGGCTCTGGCTACCATGGACAAGCTTATTTGAAGGTCTGAAGGTCATTTTGGAGCTCAAATCACATTTTTAGGCTATTTTTTGATAATTGCCATGTGAATCCTACAGGATAAATATGGTAAGTGTTACAAACTTGGCATCTTTTTGTCTTGAGGGATTTTATGGGCTCCTACAGCTGTGGCCATGCATTTCTTTTGATGCTTTTCCCCTCCTTTTGTCTATATTTTTGTTGCTGCTCATTATGGGTGCCACCATGATAGATTGGTTTCTTTTGGAGACCTTCGCATGCCTTTATTCACTTCACTCTATAGATTTATGTTGGTTGTGTGGTATGTTTCACATACTTCATTTTGTATCTTTTCTTTTTAAAACTATCTCCTTAGTTGAGGGTTTCAATATGTTGGGTTTAATCTCATTTTCAATAGAAAAGAATTGAAAACACTTTTATCTCTGCATATCCTTCTATTTGGGTCCAATGCAAAACAATGAAAGGCTATTATCCCTGTGTTTTTACCTTTATGATGATGATATGGCCACGGCTTTACATTGTTGGTATTTTTCAAGAATTTCTCCTTTGTAGCTATCACTATGGGTTTCAATTCATCTAAAGCTTTCTTACTATTTGTAGGTTGTGGGCTTTATAAGAGCAATTTTGGTTCTCTTCATTCTCTTTCTGGAAATTTTACTATTAAGATTACTATTGTGTTTCAATGGTTTTGAATGAATATAAGGGTTCAAAACCCTAGCCTTATTTGATTTGAAATAAGAGCCACCTCGGTTAGTTGTCATAGAACAAAGTTGCTTAAAAAATTGTTTAAAATTACTCAATACCACTGCACAACATGGGTATTACAGAAAACCCTCAAATCCTTCTTATTTCATGATGAAAAGTACATAAAAATGGTTTTACTACTTTGAGAGTCTTCTTTGAATTCATTAGCTAGCACAATAAATATGATCAATTGATTGTTCTCCTTCATTGCATGGCTCCTCTCATTGCATTATTCAACTATGGTGCACATTTGTAGCTTAGTATCATGCATTCGTAGCTTCATTCATGGTTTTCTTCTTTAAGGCTGTTAAGATTCCTCTATTATGTCTATCAATCATGAAAGTATTCACAAGCAACATGAAGCAACCAAATTCTTGATGTTCTATCTTAAATATGTATGAGCATGGTTCTTTTCAGTCCTTTTGTAGGCAATCAGAGATAATGATAACTTATAAAGTTGATATGTTAATGATGCCTCTTGATTCCAAAATGTAGTAATGTTGTCCTACATTCATGTGGACTGCCTTTTTTATGATGGTACTCTATTTGTGCTGATGTAGACCTGTTTCTCTCTTAGTCTCTTAAAGACTATATGTGTATTTCAAAAGTTATTTAGAAACAGTCTAAAAAGGATTGACCCTGCTCTCGCAAAGAATGTAAGGTAGAGTTGAAACAAGATAACAATGAAACTGATGATCTCTTAACATGTTTTGATTATTCTTTTATTATGAGCAATAAGATGCTTTGCTCAATCTATTTTTACCATGTTAAATTAGAGACTGCTTTATGAAACTCTCAATCACAACAATCCTGTTGTTGATCCTACTTGATGACATGTAATGATATGGACTGAGAGGTTTCCTTATGATATAGGACTCAACCCTTGTGGGAGCTGTTTGCTCCACATATCGATGAAATTTATCATAAATATAATGAATCTGTTCTTGCACATTTAAACAAACAAGTTAGTAAAATAAATAAAGTTGAAAGCTTCCATTGAATTTAGTTTTCCTTGATTGTTAGCCTTTGTAACTCAATCATCTGGTGAATGCCTGATTGAATGTATATTACATTCTTGTCGGTAGCGTAGACATGAAGTAGAATGTAATTTATCATTGCTTAGAGTAAATCTCTAACATCATTCTTTTTACAATCTTGCAGGTTCATGGAGCGTGGAATCGAGATTGTTGTAGCTTGGAGACACAACAACTGAAGACATCAAGCAAAAGTGGTTCATCATCACAAGCAATGATGAATTGCTTCCCTCCTTTATGTTTACGTTATCTTCAGTAGTGTAGTATTCCATCCCATTTCGTATTCATTATTTGATTAAGACAATCAAATCCAGTTACTCCCGAAGCTTGTGTGGGATTTCATTTTTTCAAAATGAATAAAAAGCATTATTATGCAAATGTCCAATTTTCTGTTTCAAATACTTGCATAATAAAATTGTAATCAAAATGTAATCTGATCTTTATGATGAACAATGAATACTTAGCAGCAAAAATTTGGAAATTTATGTACCTATCAATGATGAATTCAATTCAAGCTCTGTTTGAGCTCATAGTGAAAAATAGTGAAACAATAACATGAATTAGTCCATGAAATGAACAACATCCATGCACATGAACATGCATCAAGAGACGCAATGGAGGAGAAAAAGCACCAACCTGGAGCCATGTGAAACCCCAGCAGGAATTCACCTTTTTGTGATAGGGGGCGCGTCATCCATCGGACGGTCAGAGATCATAATTAATAAAGGGTTGTAGCCCGGCTCAACTGCCCTGCCGCTCCAGCATCACTTGCAACGCACAACGCCGGAGGCCTCACGGGAGAAGCGGGGAATGCTAGAATGTAATAGGGAGGTGTCATCATAGCTTGTTATGGAGTTGTCTAGTGGATTTCCTAAGATCTGGGCCCCATCTAGGTTATCTTGGTCTAGTCTCCTTTGATCCACTGTCTCTCATAGAAACTCATGTGGAATCAATGTACTCATAGAGACAAAAGCTTTTGATTGATCTTTCTGATTCTAGGCCTTCTCATCACATCTCAAGAGTCAAAGCGAGCACTTGAGGCCATGGTGAGGTATACATTATCTTGATTAATGAATTCTAGCCATCCCCTAATTCATCACTAAGGTTATCCTTTGAATTAAAGAAACCTCGATAACTTGTACAAAACACTTTGGGTTTGGCCCTTGGAGGCCTCCCCTACTTGCAACCATGACCTACACATCAAGCAAGTTTGACTATCTTGCACTTAACATAATCATATTAATCAACATAGAAACAAGGCATTGATCATCTTGCACATAACATGATCACATGAATGCATACACAAAGATAGGAGGCACATCACCCTTGGGTGTTTACATTTCCTGTACACATGACTAACAATAATGGAAATAATTCCAAGGTTAAACAATTGTAAAGTACATCCATACATACAAATATACCCCCTCCTAGGCCTCTAGAAACCAACATACTAAACGCACTTCCCAAGGACACAAAACCTTACACAAACTTACACACATGACACCCTACTTTCAACAATTATACAAACACTTAATCCAATAATCAAGACATACAAACAATTAATCAAAGAATTAACCATGAAGACATTTCTTTAAGGAATTATTTCAACTTTCTTATCATCTCTTTTAACTTCTCCATTTAACTCAACAATAGATTACTTACTACAAGATAATTATATTTACAATTAACTATATCATTCACAAGGCAACCTTCTCTATGGATCTATTTAATACGAGACCCTAATATTACAATGTTGTAAAAACCATACCCTAATTATTTGTTTCACATGGTAAAACAACTATTAAATATTCATAAGAATGATTAACTTTCATTTGTTAATTAGTTAATAGAAAGAGGAATCCAAATCTTTTAACCTTTACTATGAATCATTTAACTAACATAACCTATTCCCTACATTTTATCCTCACTTAAAATTAACTTTCCCCCAACCTTTAATTATTGTGATCATCCACATTCACAAGATACCTCACTTAGCTCTTATCTTAAGAAACGATGCTCTCAATTATAAGTTTAGACCACAAAATAACATTCATGATCTAACCATAAGGAAATGAAATCAACTCTATCTTAAATCTACATTACGAGAACTTAAGTATAAGATCCAAAGGTTATATCATTAAGGTAACTATAGTATTTACCTATTGTCGATTTAACTTACCATGAATGAAATTTATCAGAAGTTTTCACATAACTTATCAAAAGGAAAACCATGTTATAAATCCTAACACAAAGATCACTATTCTCACTTAGTATTCTAACACAATGATACACTAAATTCAATTCTTCACCATTCTTTTTACATTCATGAATTATATAACTCAATCTATTTATTCCTACTTGCATTCTTCCATTTAATTACCAAATAATAAAACCTATAATCCAACCTACATAGATATAGAGATATATAAATATTAAGTATATTTATATAAACTCTCTTTCCTAAATTGAACTTAGGTTTCAATATTTGTAATTTATTTTCTTATGTAAATTACATGTTTATATTTCTGTAAGAGATAAAATCATTGCACAGCAGATTAAAGCTTTAATTGAAACAAATAAAATCTAACTACCATTATAATGTTTTAGGTAAATCAATATCATAATGAAATAATTGTGTTATTGTGTAACTAATAGTAATACCCTAATCAAGTATTGAAAGCAATGTCATTATTTATTTTATTTTTTTACTATCTTATGATATCTAACAGAAAGGATAATAATTTTATTCACTAACAAACTTCTTTATATATCTTCCTCTAAAATATTTCAAGGTAAAAGGATACATATCTTATAACTTTTAAACTATTTAACTATTTTGTTCCAGAATAATACTAAATGATAATACAAAGAGCAATTTAAATAAACCAGATTCAATTATTAGATCAACTATCTTATTCTACTAAAAGGGAAAATCAATTTATCATATTATAGAATGAAAGAAAACAAACAAATAAATAAATAAATCCAAACCAAATAATGAAATGGAAATAATATTCCTTTGAATTTCCTCTAGAAACAAAATTTATATACTTAACTTTATCATTTAACCTTAAAGTAAATGAAACTAAGTAAATATATATTAATTTATCATTTAACCTCATAATTAACTACAAAGTTTTTTTCCCCAATTACTTGTATTTTACAAACTATAAAACAATATTCTAATTAATTAACTTACATAATAATTTTACAATTTAAAATTTTGATCACACATATATATTGTTATCATCTAATCATTCAATTTCCTAATATTGCTTATCCAATTAAAATCCTTTATTTAAATACCATCTTATTTCCTCATATAAGAAAAGTCATTCCTCACTATTTATGAGCATATAATATGATATATATATACACATATATACATATATACATATATGTATATGTATATGTATGTATATATATATATATATATTATAATAAAGTGAAATCGTGTTAAGGTTAATTCCCCATCGATACACACACACACACATATATATATTATCGATAAAAAGGTATCATATATATTATATGTACTTCCTATCGATAACATATATATCTATATTGTAATGCCCTCACCACAAACCCCAGAGGACAACACACTATTAACTGAAAAATGGAACAATTTTTGTTTTAAAAGATTGTAATGCTACATGATTGAAAATGAACATCAACTTTCCTACTATCCTATGTCCTCTAAGGTTCTCGATTGCATTACATAGTTCCCATTAACTAAGTTAACAAGAACCATAAATCATTGAATAACCAATTTCTAACATCAATTAAGAATCACATCTACTCATTGCATATAATTGAGTGCTCCATGAGTTACAACCATAATATAAACATAAAAGTCTAACTGATTACATCCATTCCACTTAACATCAACAATGTCATTGAATACATAATTCATCACATAATAGAGTTACATCAGTTCCATCTTTTAATAAGTTTTCTAGAAAAATCCCCAAAAAGGTTGTTCATGGCAAGCATTCAAGAATTAGTTTTGCATTTGAAAAAAAATAAGTCAATTGCCCCCCTCCAGTTAACTCCACTTCTCCTTAATTTATTAACCTCCACTACTTCTATAATACATTTTTTTTGAGAATTTCCTTCCACCCTCCCATTTACATTAATTTTCTTTTCTCTTAAAAATTTCAAGACCAACTCAAATTTTATGCACAAATCAAATAATCAAACCATTGATTTATTAATTTATTATTTTAATTTCCCCTAAGGTTGTCTACACAACACAATTGTAATACTTATTTAATTTAATTATTTCTTTTATATTTTCCATTGAGCACAGTTCACTCCACTTGTTTACTTAGACTATAGCTTATTTGCAAAACCACCTCATTAAGAGTATTTATTAAATATTTCATTAAACAATTTTTTTTAACTTATTAGAATTTAAATAAATACCATAATATTTAGTTTTAATTTAATTCTCTAATTTAACAAAGTTTTATCTTTATATTAGGTGTGACACAATCAAGACACTAATCTGAAGGCTTAACTCAAATGGACAAACCAAGTCTCATATGACAACATAATTTGGGGATGAAGCATGGTGCATACATCCTCCCAAAGATCAACTTACTCCTAAGTACCGTTGAAATAACATGCATTAAATACAATCCCATCAATAATTAATTAAAGCAAACATCAACAAAGGCACCACCATGTGCATTACTCAAATGAACTTTGTGTCTGGCCTAGCGGAAAATGACAACAAAATAACTCAAACTAACCTTACAGATAGGATGTGACACACAAATACTCATCCTCGACAAGGATGATGGTTCAATGCGGGGGACCTAGTGCTACCTCTGAGACAACAACTCCATTTGGCTTTGGCATGCTCAAACCTGATAATCAGGTGGAGTCAATGCCTTATACCTGCAGCCTATAGCAAAACATAGGGTCGAACATGTGCATAAAGAAAATAATCAGTCACACCATAAAGGAAAAATCATAGCATCATAGGGCACTCACGAGCGAGTGATGCGACCCTATTCCCCTTTGCCAATACATAATAACTAATATCAAAACATGATAACACATATATCCAACAAACACATAACATCATATCCATGACAACTCACATAAGCAATTAACTAATCTACTAGCCATGATATAAGTAAGAAACATCAAATATCACAATGTCCAAATAACATCCAATAGTATCATTGTGTCTAGCAAACAGCATCATAAATTCTAGCAACCAGTATCATAAGGTCTAGATATAGTCCAAGTAGTTGTCCAAACAAAGGAAAACTAAGGGGAAGAAATAAAAGCTCAAAAATCTTAGTACTAATTTCACAGTTTCACATACAAACCTACACAAGGTTCCACAATGCATCCCCAGTGGGTAGGATATTGGTGCATTATGCACTACACCGAGGGTCTTATCCTTTCCACCAGTTTTCTGCACTTTTGGACCAACACCACCTATGGAAAAACTTCAGGTTGCTAAACTTAAGTGTACCACCAACTAGGTCAATGCAATGGGCTCATGTGTACCCAAAGTGCCTAGTGTTTGAACTTAGGCTCTGATACCATGTGTAAAGCCCCCATCACAAACCCTGGAGGACAACACACTATCAACTGAAAAACATAACAATTTTTTTTTAAAGATTGTAATGTTACACAATTGAAAATGAACATCAACTTTCCTACTATCCTATGTCCTCTAAGGTTCCAATTGCATTACGTAGTTCCCATTAACTAAGTTAACAAGAACCATAAATCATTGTAATAACCAATTTCTAACATCAATTAAGAATCACATCTACTCATTACATATAATCGAGTGTTCCATAAGTTACAACCATAATATTTAGTTTAATTCAATTCTCTAATTTAATAAAAACTTATTTTTATAACCTTAAAATTAATG
Organism: Sequoia sempervirens; assembly: GCA_007258455.2. Taxonomy (NCBI): domain Eukaryota; kingdom Viridiplantae; phylum Streptophyta; class Pinopsida; order Cupressales; family Cupressaceae; genus Sequoia; species Sequoia sempervirens. Next base: position 19,943 of record VDFB02028591.1, read on the forward strand.
ACATAATCAAACAGAAAGCAATCACGAGCAACTCAAATGGGCCAGACCAAGTCTCATGTGACAACATGAATTACGACGGTCTGCGAAGGTTGTTACATGTCAATGATGATAAAGGTAGTAAACATTATCAACTATTTCCATATGATAAATACAACTTAACTCTAAATAAATCGAAGTACAACTTAATTTCGTTAAAATAAAAGCATAGCAAACATTACCAACTATCTACTATCGGAATGAAGTCATAGCAAAAGTTACCAAAAGTCTATTATCAAAAATCTTAATGAAACTATATAAAGGGTAATTCTTTGTGGAAACATCTAGCGGATGGAGCAAAAATCAGCAATATCATATTATTACAAAAGGGCACGCAAAAGATACCAGATACAAGAAGCAGTAATAACTGATGGGGAATTTATGCAAAGTGGCCACCCAGGAGCCCGCCCAAAATCCAAGGTAAATACAGAAGGAGAATCATGGTGAGGAATTCAACGCGGACACCCAACATTTAGTTTGCAAAGGCTAGAGAATGTAATACATGGAATAAGATTATCAAACTAAAATCGTAACACAGTATCAATTTATTTCGCATATCATAGTAGCAAAGATGTGATAAAGAGTAGGGCACACGACACAGGCAGTGATGACATTCCAAGCCAGAATAATCGGCTGGCATGAAGAGATGGTATCCCATGTAATGCAATGAAAGTAGGCTGGGCGCGCAACAGAATTCAATGAAAAGGCTTAGAAACTTTCAAGCAAATGCAAATGGCTAGACTGCAAGATATGCACAAAATGAAATTTGTTACAAAGGCTAAAACAAACTGTCAAGAAGAGAAATCGGCTGGGAGGGGAAAGTATTTCGACGCCTTAATGAGAGAAGCAAGATTGCATAATATATGCAAATACATATTTTTATTATTTTTATACATGAATAAAATAGATAATTATCACGTTTCCAAGCAACATCAACAATCAACCATTTGTTTTCCACAGGCGGAGAGGAGGACAATCGCACACAGAGAACAAAAGAACCTGGATCCAACACTTGGCAGGAGGAGGTTGGATGCCGAGCTCCAACGTCCACTTGCAGATTCAGTGACTCAAAATCTTCAATCAATTTCCAAAACCCTAGCAAATTTCTAGGCAAAACTCAATAATTAGAATGAAAATTTTCAGACTCTTCACCCCAAAATCCACCATAGAGTAATCGTTTCACACCCAATTTTCTTCCCTCAAAAATGTTTTCAGAGCTGAAAAAAGTACGAGAAACCAAAACCAACTCACCAACGAATTACCGTTACTCTTTAATTTATTAAATTAATAGTTTAAGCAATGAAAATTTATTTGTTTCAAATCTCAATTTGGGTACCTAGTAAAAATTTATGAAGGAATATAATAAGCACCCAATTTACGCAACTGGGTGAAATCATTTACCACACATCATATAATCAATTAAATGTCTGGCTTAATAATATCTTATTTATTATTTATTAATTATGGCATTATATTTTAATTTATTTTATTTTAATATTACTTTACAAATTCATTTTATTATAAATTGTAATTATTTATTTTTGTATATGTATTCAACAAAGATATTTAACAATTTATTTTAATGCATAAGCCAAACAAACACATTTAATCCAACAATTCAAATTAGATAAACCAAATGCCAAAACAGTTACTTGACCACCAACCAGGGTCAAAAGCAAAACTTCAAATGATGCCAACTGACCACAGAAAAAGCTTGACAACACTGACAAGGTATCAAACTGGATACTCATCCTCTTCGAAGATGATGGCTAGGGTAGGGGACCAAGTGTTATCTCTGCTCAATTGTTCCATTGGGTTTAAGGCACGCTCAGACCTGCCAATTCAGGTGGAGTTGATACCTAGTACCTGCAGCCTGCAACACACAAAACAGTTGTGCATATATGTATACATATAATCAGGCACACCATGAAAGGGAATCATGTCATAGGGTACCCACAAGTGAGTGATGCAACATTGTCTCGTTCACCCAAACGCATCACCAAGAACATCACCAAGTAATCACATCAACTCATAACAATCAGTTACATACCAATCAAGATAATAGCAGTCACGAGATAATCGTATAATACTGATTAGTCCTCATAATCAAATCAAATCTCTATAATTACCTTTAAATATCCCTATTATTTTACCTTCATCTCCAAGTTCCAAAGCCAAACTACCTGCACAACCATGGTGAGAATGGAAGGGCAGTACACAAATCCATTATATGCACACTCCATGAGACCACATTTCTTAAGGCGAAATGTCATACAGATTGCATTCCTTGTCTATGCTTCTGCCATGCATGCATACCTTCTTTCTTAAGTCTTAGTTTTAGACTCTTAACTATTGAGTCTCGTGGTATCATCTTCTTTAAGCCCTATTAACATTCTATTGACTGCTTCCAATTCATGCTGACCCCTCTTAGGATTAATATTGTGTAGGGGAAATCTCTCATGTAATAGTAAATATTTACTATTTTTAATTTAGTGTCCACTACTTTTTTTATTTATGCTATTTGAATTTTCATATAATAGAAACCTCCCTCATTAATGTTTATTTGGAGGATTTGTAATATTTTACTATTGACATACCTCGTGGTACATCTTAGATTCATAAGAATATGATATTGCTGGTTTTCTAAATCTACATGCAAGTATCATCTTTGTTATACCTTGTGCATGCATCTTTTCCCTTGCAACCACTATTTCTGCCAAAAAAACTCCTTGCTTTAAGCTTTTGCATGACACTTATTGCCTATTTCAAATCTCCCATTCAGGCGCAGACTTCAATGATGTTGGCTCGGGTCATGTAAATGATTTGACATCGTAATTTCTTGGGAGGACAAAGTTGTCTCTCAATTGATAACCATTTGCTATGGAACCTTAGTGAGAAACCTTTTGTCTTTTTATGATGGTATTATCCCTTGATACTTCTACTTTATTATCACTATTGAATGCTCAAAAAAACCAACTAGTAGCTCATAGCATGCTATATCAACAACATGGTCATTCTAGAATATTTGATCAATATCTTCATGATTGGAATATTCATTTTTATCATCACTAAATTGATACTTAAAAACATCTCAATGCAGGAAACATGGTGCTTTACAAACCTCCAATGTTATCGATTTATATTTCATGTTTACTATGAATTACCTAGAGTTCTATCTCTTCACATTTAAAATTTGAAGTGATAAAGGAAATGAACTATGAATTATATTTTTCTTACTTACTCTTCATTTGTATGCAAGAATTCTCTTGAAAATTCAAGAATATCCTCATTAAAGGGTGTAAATATTATTCCACTTTCTAACACATTTGTTCCATCATAAATAAAGTTATATATTAAGATTAAATCCATGAACAATCTTTATCATAACTGAATTCATTCATGGTTATAATGCTAGAAGTGTAGGAAAATCATCTAGAACTTCGTATTTTCTTTATGTAACTTGAAGAGGCAATTTCTATGTAAAAAGATGTAAGTTTATATACCAATTGATAGAATTCATAAGCTTTCAATTTGAATATTACATTTGATATTTTATTAAGCAATTATATTTGAAATTTATTATCAAAGAATAATATTTATAGGATATAATATTTCACTTAAATATTAATAGATTGATTAGAAGTATATAGCATTGACCAAGAAAGATTCTTGAGATAATTTCCTTAGAATTTATTAACTTTAACTTAGGGTTTTTGTTATAACTTTAATATCTACTTTGTTATTAAGTTTCCATGATAATGATAATTCATATACCTTTTAGAAAGATAAATAAATGGTATCTCGTACTTTATCATAAGGTAGATTCAGCATATTAACGTCATAGCCTCTCATGCATTATGGTTAAACATGTAAGAAAGAAGAAATAGGATCTCTCTTTATAAGTCAATCTTTGATAATTATTGCATAAGAATGTATACTCATAAATATATAAAAACACATACGTAATTATATATGTATATACATACATACATGAGCTATGCCTTCTTATTTTCATACTTGCTTACTCTTTTCTATTTAAAAACCCATCGATTATAGAGTTGTGATCGTTTTCGAAAAGATTGTTTTATGACTATTATATTTTTGTCTATTGATATACTTGCATGCATATAGAAAAATTATCATGTTATCATTATTCTTATTTGTAAAAAATTTTGCCTCATCCCTTATAAGAAATCATGGCCCAAGTAACATTGAAGATGAGCTGTAATATTGAAGATGAGCTTGTTTTTTGGTGTTTTCCTTGTTGTGTATATCATTTTGTCATTATATGTGGTTATGTCATGTTCCACTATTCCATTACTCCAATTAGAATTGCATTTCTAATTTATCTTGTGTTGGGTCAGGTATTCTTCTTTAGGAAGAATTTTGAGGAAGTGAATCACTTCATGATAGGGTGGAAATGTGCTCCAGTAATGTTTTCACCCTTAAAGTGGTTGAAGGGTCAAACATTGGAAGAATCATGTCAGGAAGGCCCTGGTTATGGTTCATTGTATTATCTTGTCCTTGACTATGTGGTCATTTGTAAGGAATACATTCCTTTATGTTTCACCATAATATTGGCATATTTACTCTAAATTACTTGTATTAATAAAACTTTCTTGTCTCTAATTTTAAATAATGGACATGTGTCACTTCTATATGCTTCAATATGTGTAATTAGTGTAAATTGTTAGTTTTTTATATATTCATAGGTCGTTACATTTGGTATCAGAGCTTAAGGTGCAACACTAGGGCCTTGAGCTCACCTTGCTTAGTTGTAACTCTTGATCACATGAACCTCCTAACAGTGCTTAGTGCAAGGTGCATAAGTAATTTAGTCATGTAATAAAGAGTCTCTTAAGTTTTTCATCACACCTAATAGGAAAGGGGATGATGTTCCTTGTTTTAGAGTTCTTAGAAGACAAACTAATCACTCTTAGTATAATGCCTTTAGCATATAGGCTTGTGTATAGATTTTGATTGTAGGATTGTGTAAGTGTGAGTGCTTGATTTCTTGTACTATTACCAAGTGGAATTTATAAAATATTTGTATGTTCTAGGGATTGGTGTGACTATACAAATATTGCTTAAAATTGCATTAAGATTAGATCTTGTATTGCATGGAAGGATACTTGCTTTACATTGAAAATTTGCACAGTATCATAGTAAGGAGTTAAGTGTATTAAGCATCATAAAGTTATTTATTTTGTAGGTATTTCCTAACAAACTGGGCACCTTGAGATAATATGACTTTATGCCCAAAAAGGTTCCTAATGAACCAACGGCTCTGAATATTTACCCCTTAGAAAGAGAAAATATCCTCTGAATTTTACCGAGGTATAGCTCCCTTTTATGATCTTCAATGAATTAAAGGAACAAGAAAATAAAGAGAATGTTTAATTTTAACCAAAAAGCAGTAAAGGAAAAACCCGATATCAAGAAGAATCCTAATATTAGATGCAAAGTACAAGTAACAAAATACTGGCACAAAGACCAACTTCATTGGAATTTATTAAGAATTAAAATAATGAACTCAATATTATCTGAAAGATGAAATCTATTATGAAGAGAATTGCATAACTCATAGACATAGGTAAAGCATAACATTAATATGTTCCTAAACACACAAATTCAAGAATATCAAATTATCTTCACAATCTAGATGCACACAGACAACTAGTGATTTTATTAACCAAAATAGCAACAAAATCTAAAATATAATATTAAGCTTTCAAAATGGTGTCTAGAGAGTTTTAGTTTGAAAATAGATACATATAAATAAGTGAATAGGTAACCGCTTCTTTCTTTCCAATAACTGATTAAAACTGAAAAGTCAAGACAATGTCACTTCACTTCCCGTTTCAAGGGGTTCCATGGGCCTCTTTCGCAAAGCTTAGAAAGCCTTGATGATATGTAACAACTCCTTGTGTTGAGGGATAGTCACATTAGTCATATGCACTTTTCATGCTAGCTGACTATCTTTGATTGCTTCAATACGTTGTTCACAAGCCTTCATAAGATCAATCACTTAAGATGAGACAAGATGTAATTCGGTGAATTTCTTTAAATACTCAGCATTAAAGGAATGATAATCGAGTATTCCCTTGACCATTCTATGGAAGTTATCTACCAAGCCTTTGACATTTGCATCATCCCTGATTTCTCCTTTGTCCTGTTACAAAATTAAAGCTAAGGTGCTTTGTAATTCATCTGAGACAGCATCGCATTTTGTCACTATTTCTTGAAGCTTTTGCAAACCTTTCCTAGCGATATGCAACTTCCATTCTACACTTTTTTTCCATACAAGGCAATGGGAGTCTGCAGTGTTGGGGATAATTTGCTTTGCCACTAGTTTTTCCATGCTCCAGTTCAATTTGGAAATTAAATTCCATGTCTTTTCTTCTTTTTTGATTGCAACAATTTCTTCTCCAAGAGTAGACTTTAAGGTATTTACTATTTGAAAACACTTTATAGACTCAAAAATAATAAATTTTCCCTTCTTGATAAAACATTCACTCCACTCTTCCACAGCTTTACCCAAGGTTTGGCAGCTTTTCATCTTTCTCATAGCTTCTTTCCCAATCATAGGTAGGGGATTTGTAGAGGAACCAACCTGAGAAATCAGTTGGGGGTGAAAATTGAAGACAAACCTTAAACATTTAGTTAAAGCTTGAACCTGTGTCTTTAGTTCATATTTTTTTTCTTTATCTTTCTTTGATCATTCAACCATCCTTGCTGCAAATACTTGAAAGATTTGAACATCCCCATCTCTGGTATGAGGTCCAAGATCAATCTTGTTAACCTCAAAATCACTTGTAGTCACTTAGGTGATCTCCTTTTGCACTGAAGGACATGTAATTTCCAAATGGAGGTTTCATGAATCAATATTGTCCACTAACTGTGCAATGGTCTTTAACTTCTTCATCTTTGGAGTTGAGGTTCTCCTTAGTAACTGACCTACCATGTCCTGTTTCGGTAAGTTAAACTGCACAACCTTCCTTTTTCTGGATAAAGTATCTTCTAGCCAAATAGGCATAACAGACACATTAGTTTCCTTAGAATTTGAAGATTCAAATAATGTTTTGTGTGTAGGAGTGTTTGCTAGTGTTTTTTTTTATGTGAGTGGAGCAGACCTTGACTTTTGTGACACACTTACCTTCTTGGTAGGTAACTTGTCCTAAGAAGGAGAAGAGTTAATGTCAATATTTTCTAAGTCTCCTTCTTCACCTTCTTTTTCCTTTTCTAGATTGAGTAGGTCAAGAATATCCTCTCCACATGTTTATTGAACACATATTTTTGTCAAGGGGATTGTCATTGGCATCTCCCTAAGTTCCTAAAGGTAATGACCATGAGATGGTACCAATTGTTCTCACATTTGGAGAAGGTTGGGAGGTACTCTTGGAAGGTTGAGTATTTCATGACCTAGTTAGAGGACAAGATTGATCTATTCTCTTCTTGGTCATCCATTCCTGCGTCCTAACCAAAACATCAGCAGTCCTTGATTCAATAGTTTCCTTTTCTTTTTTACTCCAATCCATGGTGAGAATAGGGTGATTCTCTATTGACTCAATATAAACTAGGTCTAGCATAACATACCCATCTTCTACAATGTCTTGCAAATCCCATTTTAGACCATAGATAAGGATTTTTTCTATAGACAATCTTGTCCAACTTCTTTTTCTAACTTCATATTCATCAAAACAACCAACCCAATAGTCTTCCAAAATAAGCTAGTGAAAGAAGTTAGGACTTAATTTCAAATTTTTCTTGACATAATCTTTAAGATCAAAATGGAAACACTCATCATATGAGTGCAAATTATATTTTGATAACTCAGTCTCAATATTTAAAGCATTAGACATGGATTAACATGTGTAGGGATCAAAACCAATAGGAAAATGAATAGTCACTCTTCTCCTTTCTTGGCATATCCTATTTACATCTGTTAATTGTCTGCATGCCTCAATCATAACCCATTTATCTTGAAGATACCTTGGGAGTTTAATGGGAAAACTAGTGAAACATCCAACTCTTATGTAGGAAAATCTTTGGAACTGGATGAAGTGACTACCATAAAAATTTACAAATTGTATAGCTTCAAGTGACAACCATATATTCCAATATGCCCTTTCAATTCTCTAACCAGCCTCATGGTGAAAGTATTTTTAATTCTTTTGAAATGAAGGAAACTTTTATGAAGCTAAAAAATTTCAAGGTAGTTGTAAACATACACCTTTTTAGGAGGGAGATCACTTGGTCTCAATCTAGGCCAAGGTCTTCTACTAGAAATGACATAAATTAAGTATGATGACATATAAAATAATCTATTAAGAGTAAAGAAAGTCATCAAATAGTGCATATGGTCACTAATAATTTCTTCCTAGAAGTCAAGAAATTGTTGCCCTGACAACATAATTTGGATGAAGTACATCCATTCCTCAAACCCTTGTACATCCTCATTTCCCCTCACTCTATGTAATAGTACCACAATAACAACTACTACAAAATGATTCTATTTAGCTTATGGGGAAATTGAGACCTACCCTGCTTAGGTTTCACCAACCAATTCTTCATCATTTCATTTTTGTATAGTCTCTTCTTAATAGAAAACTCAATATGGGATTTTTCATGGTCATGGTTGAATAATTATCCTTTTCTGGAATCTTTAGACTTGACACAAAGGTGGTTTTTTTGAATTTTTACCACCAAATGGTTATCCTTTATCTTGATTTCTTATGTCTATGTATTATAATGTTTAATGCATTCTAGGATAAGTTCAAGACATTGCATTACTATAGGGATGTTATAAGCTTCAACTAATCCACTATAATTAGTCACTCGCTCAGTGATGGGTGGTGGTTTTGGACTATTGAATTTATCTTTTAGTTCACTTAAATTCACAGACCCTAAATGGGTATCCCCAATCTCGGGTCTATCACAAGTTAGCCTAGATATATACTCATAACCCATGCACTTGAGCTTATCCATGACTATAAATTTAAGGCTCAAGCAAAAATATGTTAAAGGAAATTGTAATGCGAATAGAATTAACCCAAAGAGACAGACTTTGAAGAGGATGGATATTTGTAAATACCTCAAATGGCGAACCTCATAGTTAGAAATATATGTTGATATGTCTCATCGGTTTCCTCCTTGAAAAATCAGCACCACAATAAGGAATGTTTGTCTTCCACTCAAAGCCTTCTTAAAAATCCTATAGAAAGTGTGTGAGTAGATGAGAATTTGATAGATCACTTCCTTGCTATATGGGCCCATGTTGGCTTTCACATCACTATTTTATTGCAACCGCTTTTCAAAAATTTCAAAAGGAATGGCTAGGGTTGAAAAGTGGATAGTTCAACGAACTTTACAAAATCCCATTGGAGTTCACCTTTTATTGCAATATACTACTTGGTCAAAGGAACATTAACATAATACTCACTTTGGGTGGAGAAAGAGGAAGTTTGATGAACTTCACAAAACATCGCCCGACATAAAATTAATTTGTGGGGGACTAGAAAGGAAAGTACTAAGGCTAGGCGGTAAAGCAGGAAGTTATACAAACTAATGAAAACATCGCCTAAGTTAACAGAGTTGTGGAAAACACGGCTTGAAATAAGACTTATCCAATTTTTGGATAGGATGGAAAACCTCTTGGAAGTCATAGAAATTTTTTTGGGTAATAGAAAGCATAAGTATGAATGATCTCATAAGTAAGAAAATGAATGCCTCATAAGATTATCAATTCCATGAAAATAAAATAGCCCATTAAAAGAGTATATGTATGTTGTGTGAAATGTGCATTAAAACTCTAAGAGTTGACCCAACTTTTTCATGGTGTACATATTATTATATTGAAGGAAAACCTAAATGATAAGAGTTATGTGATGCATAATGATAGTGATGAATTTAAAAGATTCCTATGCATGAGATGATTAGGATATTGCTATTGTTGTATCTGCTTGATATGCATAGTACTTTGTTCTCGTAAGGAGGCATTATTTCATGTATGAATGAAAGTGTTAAAATATATGTAAAGTTGACCTAGTAGATCATTGGGGAAGAAGAATTATGTCCCTAGATTACATTATTCATAGTATTTGTGTAAGAATTTGTGTGGTTAGTACTTTTTAGAAGCTTGAGAAAGTTAATGGATTAAGTGTGTTTGTTATGTTCTGCATTTGTGTCATAGTTAGTTTTAGCCTAACTTCCTTATTGATTCATAGTGTGTTAAAGAAGATCCTACCCCATGTGTAACCTTCCACAATGGACTGTAATGTTGAAATGGCCCTACCCTACATAGTGGGGGTAACTAAGTTTTAATGTAAATTGTACATCATGATGGTATTATGTTTTTTGAGCCTAGTGCCTTCGTTATGTTGACCTTGATAAGTATGTGGATATCATTGTATCAATAATATGATAGTGTCTTGTCATGAAAAACTATGTAAGTCTCTTGGATATGTAGTTCTTGCATGGTTGAATGATTAATCATCTGGATTGAGTATGTTAATGTGCTCTTATTTAGAAATCAGAACACCATTGCATGATCTTTTCTTGCAAAAATATGAAAGGAGTGATCATATGCAATAAGCATTTGAGATTATAAAATTCCAATTGAATGAATGTAAATTAAGTGAATCTAACTTTCACATATAATGTGAAAATTCCTTTTACATATATTTTTTGCATTGCGTCGAATTGAAATATTTATGTATTGAAAAGTGCATGGATGCATGTATTGGTATTAGAATTAATACATGGAAGTGAAGTAGAAAATGAACCAATTGTGAAATGTTTGTGTGTGTTATCTAGCACGTACTTTGGATGAAAGGTGTCGTGTAGCCATTTACTCCCTCTATGTGACTAGTGCTAGTCACTTAGTTATGCAGAGTGTTCCAAATTGATGATTTATTTTGATTTATTGATGAAAATATTTCTTGTGTTATAAGGATCAACATTTATATGTTGGGTCTTTCTTATGATCGGTTTAGTCACCAACTCTATTGACTAACGATTTCTTGACCTTTGGTCATACTTGATTTATTGTTAAAATTGTCAACACTTTTTTGACTTAGTGTTAAATTTAATGAGTCTTCTCTCTTTGAATTTTATTTTAAATCTCTTGGTGACTACTCTAAATGTTTGACATTGTTGGTTCTATGTTGTGATAAGCATTGTAACCTATAAAGTTCACGATGAACAATGATAGAATGTTCGAGGGATTAGTTTATGGAGAACAAATCAATCTTGTATTAATATCATGATTGAATTTGTCTTACAACTTTGTGATGAGTGGCATGTATGTTGCTACATATGATGAATGAAATTATGTGCATTATATGAATGGTCATGAGAAGATGTAAATTGCTCTATATGATTGAAGTTAATGTATTCTTTCCATTCATGCAATATGTGCTAAAGATTTTCTTCTTGTATATGCTTGAGTATCAGTGATGAAGGCTTTTACTCTTTGGGATGAGTACCAAATGTGGAACAATAGAGAAGGACTTTCTCTTTTTGGGAAGATTCCAATATATTCAAGCACTTCTGCCAAAGTCCAAATCATTGAAAAATATGATTTAACCTAGAAAATTGTATTTAATATAATTCTCTACCACATCCTAACATAGATCATAGCATGTTCTAGTGAATAGAAATACATGTAGATATGTTAGAAATGCACCAGATTCCCCCCTTCCTCGAAACATTTTGAGGTAGCTAGGAACTTGTAGGGTCGGTGGATCTTTGAGTAGGAAGAACTCTGTGGAATTATAACCTCATGGTTGGGTGGAAAATCACCCAAATCATGTCTTCATCTTTTGACAAGCCATGTGTGGATTGTTGGTATTTAGAGGCTTTATAGATTTTCTTTGCATACTATTGCTTGTTTAATACTTGCATTATACACCATCATTGGTATAAGTGTTGTGCTTTTGTAAAACATTTCTATTACTTGAATTATGCTGGTGCAACCATGGTAGGAGGGTCCTCAAAGAGAACAGTCTGGACCGTGCAGCAAGAGTAACACAATAGAAGAAACATGAAATATGGAGGAAAATGCAGATGCAAATATTCTCATTAACAAAAAACTTAGTTACATTCGGCCGACATCATCCAGGCTTACAGATTCAGCTCACATGCCTAATAAAACATGCTAAAAAATAAAACATTCTAACACGCTCCTATATGCGAGCAAAATATTACAGATCAAATCTATCTTAATCTACTCAATCAACCACTGCTATTCTAATGATCGATTACAAGATTTATATCATATCTACAATTTTGGAATCATCTGCGTCAGCCAAAGATCATCACATCCTCCAAGGAAGAAAATGTAACGTGTGAATGAATAGGTTGGCCTCAAATTTGAATTACTCTTCAATAGGTGCATAAGATGAAGTGTGGACCTATAATGAAGGTCAGGGACACTCCATGGAACATTTAAAATCACACCATTAAGATCCGCAAGTCATGGGAATGATCCACAAATGATCAATTTAGCCATAAGGCTTGAAAGTTATTCTAGTGCTGGGTCAAGAAACTGCCATGAAATACAGAAGTGATAACTTACCGGAAAAAGATCCAATCACGCTCAATCTTGGAATAAGGAAAATGAACATGTCAATGATGTACACAAGGTCCATAGGGTTTGGTGAGCAAATATGACGAATCCACCAACATGTAGTGAGCAAGAACAAAACAAGAACAAAATTGAAAGAAAATATTTTTTTTGGTTGATGCAAGATTGCCAAGAACCAAGGATGCTCCTGCATTAGACATTCAGGGTTAATGAAAAGTGAGTCCCTCGCTATTTCAGGACCAAAGGAAAACCAAGACGGTCTACCTTAGCCTAAGAAACCCAAGAAGAATCCTCCACTGGTCTACCTTTCCACTTCACAAGATATTCTTTGTACTGCCTTCCACAAGTTTTCCTCCCATCTCTGATATCCAAAAGCTCTTCTATCTCATCTAACTAATGTTTAGGAAACTATTTCTCCAATTTTGCTTCACTATCTTCATTGAATTCAAATTCATGGTACTGATGTAGGTCTACAATGTTGAATATAGGCGATATACCTAAGCCATCTGGTAACTCTACTTCATCTGTATTTCTTGAATCATTTTTTTTCAAGATCCTACAAGGTCCAAACTTCCTCATCTTTAGCTTATTGTATGTGCCAACTGGAAATCTCTTCTTCCTCAAATATACCATCACTTCATCCCCAACTTCAAACTCCTTATGTCTCCTCTTTTCATCTACTTTCTCCTTATACTTTCGGTTCATGTCTTCCAACTACTGTTTCAATTGAGTATGCATTGTCTTCATGTGTTCTGCAAATTCTTTTGCTTCTGAACTCCTCTTATCTTCCATATTGATGTTTCTCAACTCTGATATACCTCTAGGATGAACTCTAGTAATGAACTCAAAAGGTGTCTTTCCTGTACTCTTATTCACTGAATTATTGTAAGCAAACTCTGCTTGTGCAAAGACTAAATCCCAACTTCCAACCTTCTCTCCAACCAAACATCTCAGAAAATTTCCCAAACTCCTGTTTACTACCTTTGTTTGTCCATCAATGCGTGGGTGTTCAAAGATGTAGAACTAAACTTCAAATCTATCTTTAGCCTCTTCCAAAGTGTCCTCCAAAATTAACCAACAAACTTTGCATCTTTGTCTAAAACAACACTTCTAGGTAACCCATGCAATCTAACCATTTCTTTGAAAAATAGATCTGCTACATCTACTACATCTTTTTTCGTCCTACAAGGTATGAAATGTGTCATATTAGAAAATCTATCTACCACCACAAAATATAGAATCATTTACCTCTAAAGTTGTGTCTTGAGAAAACTAAGTATGAAACCCATGTTGATATCTTCCCAAGGTCTCTTTTAAAATTTCAAAGGAAACATACAACCCAATATTCTAACTACTCCCTTTTGCAACTTGACAAACTTTGCAACTCTACAGAAATCTCCTAACATCCTTATGAATATGTGGCCAAAAGTAGTTCTCACTTACCAATGCTACTGTTTTATCAATTCCAAAGTGTCCTGACAAACCTCCACTATGCTTTTCTTTCATCAAATTATCCCTCATTGAACTTAGGGGTATACACAAATATTTACCTTTGAACAACATATCCTCTTGAATGAAATAATCAACCAGCCAGAGCTCCTATCCTTTGAAGCTGGTTCTT
>VDFB02028592.1:0-14726 GCA_007258455.2 Sequoia sempervirens
ATCAACACTCCAGAGAGCTCCATAGGTATGTTCTACATATGCCTAGAAAAAGCTTCTAGAAGAGTGAGAGTGGGAATTGTTGTTGTAGAGGCTGAGAGAGTAGTCATTGATGGAGACATGGAGGAAGATGAGAGTGGATAAGTGGTTGCAGAAGAGAAATCCCTCACCATAATGGTTTTAGTTGGTGAGGTGGAGGCTAGGTGAACTAAGATGTCCACTACAAGTAGAGAGGAAGCAAGCAATGCTTAGGATGTTAGAGGAGGAGTGATAGTAGTGGCAGTGGTGGTGGCAACAAGAGTAGAGGTGGTAGGTAAAGACTTTGGTTGCTTAGCCTCTTCTTCCTCTCCTTCATGGATTGGATCCTCTTGGATTATGGGAATCTCAAAGAATCCACCCGATTTCCTTGCTTTCTTTGAGGGCTCACCCTTAGAAGCCTTCCTTGAATATACCTTATGATTTGGTTGGTGCTCGACTACCTCCTTTATTTTATTTGACCTAGTGGTGGGAGGATATTTTGGAGTCTCTCTGGATGGGGTAGCAGTGTTCCCACTGTCAGTTTCGCTCTCAAGCTCATCTTTAAGCTCACCATAGGTTAGAGTTACTCCTTGGAGCTTTAGCTATGTGATTTGTGCATCTATCCATAGTTTTGTCCTGTGCTCTATTGGTTTTGTTAAAATTTTGAGGTCATTGAATTCTTACTCATCCCAGTTGATTAGGGGAAATTTTAGGTTGACGATGACATCAAATCTCAGATCTATAACTTTGTTTTCATCCTCCATAATTTGATCTAACACTAGGAACAATTTGACTATTTTAACAAAGTATGTTGTCATGCACATATAGTGCCTCATGTGAAGCTCCTTGTCATCTTTACAGTTAGCACAAAAAATTTCAAAATTATGCAAATGGGCATACTCTCTCCCAACCATCTTCTTCAATTTTCCATACAGATCCATTCGTGGTCAAGGAATGTAGAGCTCCAAGTTATATTCAATGATCTTTTTAGAATAATTCACGCACTAGGATGTGGGAATCGCATACATACCCTGGCCTAAAGTGAGAGGATAGGGGATGTCTACCTGTGTTTGTCACTCAGAAGAGTATGTTCATGCCACAACTACCTAGAGATCTCTAACAAGATCAACCTATCGTTTGGATATTTGGAAAGCTTATATGGCCTCTCAGAGAATCCCTCAGTTCTAATGTAGGTGAATTTGCAAAATTGGATAAATAAGAATCTAAATCAGAGGATGAATGCATGAGCACTATGTGTGATCCTTCTCTCAAAGTATCCTCTGAGAAATTTGATGATCTGCCCGATGAAGGCATTGTTTACCCGACAGTAATCTTTCTTGGAATTATGATATTGAAAATAAGGGTGCCTATCATAAAATTTTAGCTCTCTCCTTGGGGTTGGTCTCTTTGCCACAAATAGACCTCTGTATGGAATGGGGTTAGCCAACAGATAGACTAGGTAAGTGGTTAGGTAAAATTGAGAGGTCCTTTTAACTACTAGAAACTGCTCATGCAAGTAGTTGCTAATCATTCCTGCCCAGTTGAACTTGATCTTCCCCCTGATAATCTCTTCTATAAAATAAAACATCTAGTCTTGGAAGAATGTCGTAGTTGGGATTCCCATGACTTTGCTTAGCAAGGTTACAAAATCATGGTAATCCTCATGGAAATCACTCCTAAATAGTTCTTGAGGATCTTTTTTCACGCTACCCCTCTTCTCTTTTAACCAAAATTGATTAATCAACTTTTTACATTTTAGAGGGTCAACTTTCTATGTGCTATTGACATATTCTTTAGTTTTCTCTTCTGTTGGGTCAAAGGTGGGGATGTGGAAATTTTGGCCTATAAACTTGGTAGACAAGTCAGCCAACACTCGACCATCACAGTCAACAATTCTTCTTGTTTTATCCTGATATGCCTCCCTGTAGGCCACCACCAACTTAGGAGCCACAAGGGTAGGTAGGAAACCAACTACCTTAGCCAATCCACTTTTCCTAATTATCTTTTTTTTTTCTATAGTGGGGTTGGCAATGCCTCTCTGTCTGAATTCGTCTAAATCAACTTGTCCTATGTTTGTATCTGTAACTATATCCCATTATGTGGTAACTTTGGAGGTGACCTCCACTCCCTGGAATTTTTATTTCATCTAATCTTTTTCTTCCTTCCCTCTTGGTTCCTTGGTAATCTTCTTCCCTTTTTCCTTCTCTGCAAACACCCTCGAAGGTCCTACAACTAATTCCATAAATCTTGCAAGCAAAGGTACAGTAAGCATGTTTGCATATAAAATAGAGGGAGTGTTTTCAAAATCCTACAAAATCAATGTTAGATCTATTAATTTATCATTTAAAGATCCTAACATTTCACTTAGATCATCATTTTCCTTTTGTTCAGGGAAGATTTAGCAATGTGGGCCCAGGGATGTGGACTTCCTTGGGCTAGCAGCTATTATGAAGGAAGTTGCAGATAGGTAGTGAAGAGGGAATGACAACCCACATAGAACCACTTGCATAAGCATTTTTGTGTTATGATGGGGCCCACTGAGATATTAAGTCATTTGGACACATGGGTTTGATCATTTTTGATGTCTTTGAAATTCTAGATCAATCATTTTGGCATGCAAGTCCAAAGGTTGCAGAAGCAAGAGGTGTCTCAGTAGTTTAGGAGCTCCGCTATTTGAAACGATGCTGGCAAGGAAAAATCCTGCAAATCACATCCCACAATGCAAGATCCTTAATCAAGGAAGGTGACATCAGGTCAAATTTGAGGTTTAATTTGTTCAATATGATGTGGGTGGGGAACCATGGGAAGATGTTGGATAACAACCATTTGAAATAGCAAAAAATGGGATGGTGGCCTACAGGTGGTGGTCTGCACCTTCGAGTTCACAAAGGTCATTACTAGGGATCATTTTTTTATAGTTGGTTAGTCAGTGGTAGAAGGGTCGAGTTCCACATAGTCGGCAGTTGGCTTGGCTTGGCAATTTAAGAATGATGAAAGTAGCACAACAGCCTGTAGGCGACCACCCACATCTGGCTACCTGCATGCAATTTCTGCTTGATGATTTTTGATAAAGACTTAGGGAAAAGTAGGTGCTAAGGCTTGCAAGGTAGAAGGGAAGAGATCATTTTCTCATTTAAAAAAATAGACAAAGGGTGGCGACAACCCATAATAGAGGGTCCTCAAACAATAGTCTCATTTCATTTTAGGGGTTCAAATGGATGCGGTCAGTGCGGATCCCACAAGGCGGATGGACAGGAAGCCAAGACTGTTTAGGGTAGGGAATGCATGATGGAGGCCCATGGGCAGAGGTTCGCAAAGAGCGACCCGCGAAGGACACATACTTAGGTATTTTTCTCAAAGGGTCAAATGAAAATAGACGGCGCGAGACCTGCCTATCAGGAAGAACTAAGGGCTTTTTCATTTGAGGATGATTGTTGAATAACAATGATGCGATAAGGGAAGCTTGCATGAAATAGCCTGTAGATGGTGTTTGAATACTTACTAGATGGTGGACAGAGGTGTTATGGGACCCTCAAGGTGAGAGGCCAAGGCCAGTAAACCATTTGGGATGATGAAACAAAGGGGGCCATCCACACATAGAATCCCACACTCGTAGACCTACAGGGTTGAAAGGATCTGCATTTAACTTACGATTTTTATTAAGTTCAAAGGAACAGTGAGGAGGTGGTCTCCACCTACATGAGCAGGTCTAAGGAAGGTGACAACCACAATTTTAAAGTTTGTTGTTGGATAAGCCAAGATAACAATGGTGAAGGTCTTATGGGCTGCAAGGGCTTAGTTTCCCTGGTTCAAGAACGACGACCACAAGGGTGAGTTCTGCATGGATCTCAAGGATAGATTTTTGAAGGATTTTAAAATTTCAACATATGGGTTTTGTGTGCCATGAAGTCTTCTAACTAGTTTTAACATTTTCCTTCTTCAAAATGTTAATAACTTTGCAAAAATCAAAGAAAAACCATGAAACGGGTAGCAGCGAAAGACCTACCTAAATACCCCACAATAATTCATGCATAGATTGAAGCTAGCAATGCTCGAATGGTAGCAAGATCTCGTGGGCATGGAGGCAGTGGAAGCGGGAGGAGCTCTAACAAGTTTCAGTGAAAATGACTTGTCAAAGTTGCTATTTATAGAATTCCAAGAATTAAATATTTGCAATAAATGCCAATATGGTGACAGGTGAAGTTGGTGAATGTAGATTTTGAAATGGCGGATAGTGGGAATTGTGGAGCCCAAAAGTCGGGCGACACCCAAGCACTTGTTGTCTAGGGGGGTCAGTAAAGGAAACAACAACGGAGGCTATGGATCCTGCAAAGTGGGTGGATGTGCCAACTTAGCCACCACAAGGATGACAAAGATAGGATAGAATTATGCATAGGGCAGCCCACAGAGGCAGACCCACAAAGGGTAAAGGACAATAGTTTTGAGGACTTAGGGAAAACTGCCAAAGGAACTCCATAGAGACAGAAGACTAGAAAATTTTGAAGGTGGTGAAACTTGGTCAACTCAAGATGGTACCTATAAGACTCCTTGACCACTTAGGATTCAAAATAGGTGGCACACAAAAATGAGATGATGACAAAAGTGACCTGACGAAAGCGAAAAAGAGAGGGTCCCCATTTTGAATGAGGTGTGTGTGCTATAGTAACAAAAAAACCTTTGATGGTTTATCTTGTTTCAATGGTATAGGATGAGATTTTTATACCATTTTCCACATTGCTAATTTTCCCCTGATGGGAAAAGTCTCCCCAAGCAACTGTGGAATAGTTGCACAATCCAATTGTCCTAGGTTGGTATAGCATTCCCTATGCATTTAGATTAACCATTCAAAGCATAAATCATAATTTTTTACCTAAGGGAATTATTGTTGCACCCAGGGAAATTCTAACCACTGAATTGAAATTAGGAAAATGCACCCTAAACAAGGTCATTAAACCTCTTCACCCTAACCTCTACCAAAAGCTCAAACTGTGAATCAATAAAAAAATTTGTTGTGAATGGGTATTTTACCAGGAAAAAAAAGAACATGCATAGTATAGGATCGCTTAATTTATAAAAATGAGGAATGGTAGAGTATTTGTATGATAATTGGGTCCAAGGATGATTTATTTGAAGAAAATTATACAACGGTGTAACGGGTAGTTCATTCCTAAATATAAATAAATGCCCATTGCTTTCTTTTCTTTTCTTTTTCAAATTTCAAATGCTCGTTGCTTTCTTTTCAGTTCTTTTAAATTTCAAATGCTTGTTGCTTTCTTGTTTTCTTTTTTTATTTATAACATACCAATATATTATCTAATAATTAAAATATTATCTAATTAAAATACTAATGGTATAATATTATAATAAGATATAAATAATTTAAATCTTATCTTAATAATATAATAAGATATAATAATATATTATAATAAGATATAATTTTTAGTATATTGTTGATTAATGGAGTACATGTATTTATATCAATAATTGATATCTTATCTTTATTTTATTTTTAGAGAATAAAATTAATTTGATTCTAAGCAGTTTTATAAAAAAAAGTGAAATCAAAAAATTAATTCAATTTTTGTATTGAAAAATGCACATGCAAATTTGGAAGAATAGGGAATGCATTGACATTGTATTCAATTCACTCTACCATTGATAGACAATCATGCAAATATGAAAGAATAAACAAGTGATGTGACTTGTTTGATAAAATGCCTCAAATATTTGTAGCCTTATGATTTGCACTAATTGTAGGAAATGTAAATAATGGATTTGTTGATCAATACCAGAAAATTTTAAACAAATACAATCCACTATTGTATGGCTAAAATCACCAAGCTTCGCCGACATTATCTTTACACCAACATTCATGGGAGAATACAAGATCACAACAAAAGAACATGAAAAGCAAAAAGAACCAATGGTTATGTCAACACAAAACTCAGAAGAACCCTCACAAGCATTCTATTGAGTGGTAGCAGTGAATAGAAGCAAGAAAAGGTTGAAAATCTCTGATATGATGTTCTCAATCCTTCTCCCTCAACCATCTATCTATAGTTTCTTCCAGTGGATTTTGTGGAGAAGAAGAAGAAGAATTGATCTTTATCTGCTCCTCATCAATGAGGATCTCCACAATATGATGATCAATACTCATACTGGGTGCACATATAGCATATAAATACTGCAATGTAAGATTATAACTATGCACCAAATAATTTATAAAGTAGCATTTAAAAGACTAGATCTATGTATACTTGATAGCTTCCAATAACATGAACCACAACCATTATGTTTGTTGCTGCAATAAGCCATTTGGGTTTCCCAATGTAAGCAAAATGTTGTATTCAACAAATAACAACAATGATGTATGCAACAATTACTTCTTTCTACATGGGAATTTTTGATGGTTTATTTGGTTTTGATGGTATAGGATGAGCTTTTTATACCATTCTTCACATTGTTGATTTTCCCCTGATGGGCAGAGGCTCCCCAAGCAACTATGGAATAGTTCTACATTCCAATTGCCATGGGTCAATATAACATTCCCTATGCATTTAAATTAACCATTCAAATCATAAAGCATAAAGTTTTACCTAAGGGAATAACTTTTGCAGCCAAGGAAGTTCCAAATACTAAATTGAAATTGGGAAGCTACACCCTAAACAAGGTTTTGAAACCTCTTCACCCTAAACTTTGTCAAAAGATCAAATTGTGAATCAATAAAAAAAATTGTTTTGAATGGTTATTTTATTGGGTAAAAAAAGAAAATGCATAGTGTAGGATTGCTTAATTTATAAAATGAGGAATGGTAGAGTATTTGTATGATTTATTGGAAGAAAATTGTACAACGGTGTAACAAGTAGTTCATTCCTAAATATAAATAAATTCTCATTGCTTTCCTTTTAGTTTTTTCAAATTTCCAATGCTTGTTGCTTTTTTTATTTATTTATAACTTACCAATATATTATCTAATAATTAAAATATTATGTAATTATAATATTAGTAATATAATATTATAATAATATATAAATAATTTAAATCTTATCTTAATAATATAATAAGATATAATAATATATTATCATATTATATTACTGTTATCAACTAGGATTTCCACCTTTGCTAAGCCTATACTTAGCTAATCTTGTTGAAACATTGGAATATCTTCAAGTTGTGGGTACCCTATAGTGAAGATAGACCTCCAGATTATGGATTGGTTCCCCTTTCGATTTTTTTCTACGAAACTAATGATTTATGCAAGAAAAGGGATAGAAAGATTAAAATGAACAACCTAATTTGAACAGCTAAAACACATAAGTGATTCAAACAAAGGCTTGACAATTTTATCCTCTTTGAAAGAAAAGCAATGTTTTCACAACTAGAAAGAGAAAAATTGATCTTTTGCACAATGAATGACCTGTGAGATTGAATTGAGAAAGGTGTACATAAACTTATGAATGAGATAGAAAAAATAGAGGTTTTAGATTTTAAAACAACAAATTTCTATCAAAGCATACATAAAAGATGACACTTAAAATTTGGAAGGAAAATACTTGATATTTTATTGAAAGGTGAAAGGAATCCCTTTGCAAAAAAGCTAAAAATACAATGCTGAAACTATTGAATCAAACTCTCAAAAATGAGCTACAAAACTTTCTTTCACTCTTTGCAATGAATAGAAGAGTAGAAAGCCAAAACTAAGAAAAAACATAGGTTTTTCCTCCTATATACAAAAGATGACTCCAATGAGTTAGATTGAGTTAATTAAAGTCAACTCAACATAAAAATATCTCTAATGAGAAAAAATGAAAAGCCCCAAAAAGAGGGGTCAAAACTAATGTAAATTGAGCAAAAATAGCTTGAAACTCCCCCTCACAATCAGTTTTACCTAAATGGACTTAAAACTCAACCATATAACTGAAAATTAGGCCTAAATGCTCCAATTCAACTTCACCTCTTCATATTTTGCATTATTTTGGGACTAGGGTGAACAATTTAAACAAATAATAAAGTAAGGGTTACTTTAATATGTGTTGTGTGACTACCTCCATGACAAATACTAATGTAATTTATAAAACATTATCACCAATATTTGTTTACATTTTCATTTGAGTTTCACCATCATGAAAAAAATGAAGGGGGCTAACTTTATGCTTGAAAACTATGGAAAAGTATAAAAAGGTACTTAACATAAAACAAGGTATTAATCAAAGGAAAAAGTTTAAATGAAAGTGAAAAATCCCCATAAAGGTGTTGGCCAAACTTAGGGAAAAAAAAGCAACCCTAAACTCAATCCACAGCCAAACACTTCATTTTCACTTAGCAACCTAGCATTTTGTCTTCCACCAAGGGTTTTGCTTGAGCTTTCTAGAACTTTGACTATGATATCTCCATGCTGGATCTTCTAACTGGACCATCTAGTAAGGGATTCATTCTTTGTGTTTATGTCTTCTTGCAAAAGATATAATACTATGATTCTTTTCTTCTCTATGAAAGAAAAATGACATATTTGTTGTCTTGCACAAAAAAAAAAGATGTTTCATTTCATGTGCTTTCAATGCTCGGCCTTTGATGATAAATTGGATTTTCCTTTTTGTTGTGGCCATGGCTTTTCCTTGCAATTTCTGAGAATATGAAGAAATCTCTCCAAATCTTGGCTCGACCTCTATAAAAAAAATTGTTTTTCGATTTCATTTTTCTGCAATAATTTGAGGGTTTCCCTTCTCCTTTCTATAGCAGGTATTCAAGGCTTTCACTCCTCTGTAGTTTGGGTCACTTTGCAAACCCTAGAAAAATGAAGGGAAAACTTCTCTCTTGGCTTGGCCTTTGAGAGCATTCACAAGCTTAATGAATATTTTTTGGATTTTTTGCTCTTTGATTCTTATTCACCTCTGCATATTTGGGTACTTTGCATATTTTGGATTTTCTAGAGAATATGAAGAAAACCCTTAATTTCACTACACTTGGCTGAGGTCTTGACTTTGGACTCTGTAAAATTTTCATGTTTTGGGTTTCATTTTTTCACAAAATTCTGAAGCAATAAAATCCTAGGTTATAAAAAAATGCATTTTCCATCTCCTCAAACCTAATGTACTTTGATGGATCTCTAGATTCTTCAAGTTAATACACCAAAGTGAATATCAATTGGTATATTTTTTACCTCATTTGTACCCTTGTACACTATTCTCTTGATGTGCTTTTAGCCTTTTCAAAACTGGCATCTCAACATTTTAAATCTTTTGATAGTCCATATGAGTTGACCGCTCCACCTTTTGATATTCTAGAAATTCATGGCAGTCCCTCTATTTGTTATACTCTAGTTTCAAAAATGTTGCAATCTTGACATTGATATTCACAGATTTATGAGAAATCAATTTGCATCCATTGTCTAATACAAAGAATGGTGTTTCAGCACCTATCACTCTTTCTTTACTTTTTCCTGCTGCTATAGGTTTGTGTAGCGTGTTTTCTCACCCTAAATGATGCAAAACAAACAAAATGCAAAAGGAAGAAGAACACAATACAACACCTCAAGATTAGCCTAGTTAGACTTGAACAAAAAAAAGATGAAGAAAAGATTTTACCTTTCCCAAGTTGATTGGTTGGTTGGACCTTTGGATTTGATTGCTTGTGTGTTCCTTGATGGAAAATCACCTAAAACTATATGCAAAATGATATATGTGCAATGAAGGATGCAACGATGAAGTTGGGTATTGGATAAGTGTATTAGAAATGGATGCAAATGAGCTTGAAGGCTGCAACAATGGTGGATGCAAGAGCTTGAATGCTTGAATGAGAGTGCTTGAATGCTTGAGTAAATGAATGAAAATAAGACCAAAATCCTCTATTTTAGGGGAAAAGTCTCTAGAGAAATGGAGGGCTAGGATTTAGCCACCATGGACAAGATGAAGGGATATGGTGATTTGAGGACTCACAAGCCCTCACATCTTTCCATGTGGAAATGAGGTGTAAAGGGGGCATGTGATGTGGAGGTACTTGAAAGTAACTTGGGATTGGGAGAAAATTTCCTCAAAAAGGAAGTTCTTGTCCCCATGTGGGAAGGATGTGACACATGAGGAATTTTATAATTCCTCAATAATCCTCATGGGGAAGAGAGAAACCTTGGAGCAATAAATGTGAATTTTTAATTCACATGATGAGAAGGTACTTGGAAGTACCTTGGGGATATGACAAGGTCTCCTCATAAAGGAGGTCCTTGTCCCCATGTGGATGTGACACATGAGGAATTTTAGAATTACTCAACAACTTACATGAGGAAGAGGAGAGCACTAGACCAATGAATGTGAATTTTTAATTCACATGGGGAAGAGGTTGTCTTGGCTAAATGAAGAAATTATTTATGATGGTTGACTTGGAGACATACCATAAATGGTATAAGGAGTAGATTAAGGTTGTGCAAACAGGTGATTAGGGAAGCTAATGAAGGATTAGAAGCAAGTTGCGAGTTATGGAGGATGTGACATTAATCCTAATTAAAGGTGTGCACATCTTAATCATGGATTAATTAAAATAATCAAGATTAATGGGAGTGATGAGGTAAAAATAACCCCATCAACATAATGGCCTCAATATAAAAATATAAACCTTTCAACCCAAATTACTCTGCCAATTGATTACCTTTAGGAAAAATAATTGCTTTCCTTTTTATGAATAGGTGTACAAACTTTATTTCTTGGAGTTGATAGAATTAAACTAACTTATGTTCATTTAATGGTTTAGTCTTGATTATTTCATAGGTCAATTCCACTTCCAACCACCACTCCAATCAAAAGGAAAAATGAATGCAGATCTTCATACTTTTAAAAATGAGCGAGTGGGCGTCAAAATTCCAGGAGCCACATTTTGGCCGAGTTTTTATAATTTGTTATCTTTCAGTTTCAAAAACATTAATAGCTCATGTGAGCCTCTTTAATATTGTATATCATGGGATTTAAATTATTTCTTCTATTGGAAAAGAATCCATCAACTAAAAAATAGGATTTTTGTTAATCGTTTTTCATATATAAATGTGTAACTATTACACATGATGAATAACAAGAGAAGAAGATTATCGTTATGTTGTCAATTTGTATTTGAGTAAAAAAACTACCATATGAATATGATATTTCCCGCCACTCTTTGAATTACTATGTAATATGGATACATCTATAGAATGAAGTAACTGAAGGATTTTTCTAGTGACTGTGATCTGTAGTAGTTGTAGTCGCACCCGAGAGTTGGCCACTCAAGGGTTATAGATAGATAAGTATTTTGTTCCTCTTCTGTATTTTCTTTTAGTAGATAATAGTTGAATTTTCATTTCATTTTTCATGAGTATGTCATATTGTTAGTGTCAAGCCTGTAGGTTGTAACAAGCCTGTAGTTTTTGAGTTTCTGAAGCACCTTTCTTCAGTAGATTCTGATTAATGGTTTATGACTAGTAGCTGGTTCATTATCTTTTTGTGTTAGACAAATGTTTCCTAGTTTCTTTACATGCTTTACTTCTTTATAAATTTATGCATTCTTTAGATTAATCATTTCCATGCTTTCTAGTTTAAAGGTGATGCTTTTCAAATTCCTAGTTTTCTATTTTTTGATTTAAGTTATTTTCTTGCTTTCTAGATAGATGAGTTACTGCTTTCAAGATTAGAGACCCCTTATCTTAGAAATTTTATTCAACTGACTAGTGATTAAGAGGGAAGTTGAGGCATCCTCTATTGAATACAACCATTGGACACTACCTGGTTGATATATTGATGTGTTTATTTGCTAAAGTGTTAGGACCTAATGATATCCTGTCACTTTTTGGCACCGTTGTTGGGGACCCATTTTTCTAGTGTTAGTAGGAGATATTTTGAATAGCTCTCTTAGGGATAGGAATAGTTCTTTGGATTATTTTCTTCATGGCAAGGAAACGAGGCCCCCATGGGATATTCATACCAAAAACCCCCCCAATTGATGTACCAACAACAAGTGGAGAAGAAGGTAACTCAAACCAAGAACTTATAGAGGAATTGACCGAATGGGGTCAACCTGAGACCTTCCCATATACTCCAGAAAAAGAACCTATAGTTGAAGAGGAGAATATTCTATTACAAACTCCTGAACTGCATCCCATTGAGTGAACTTGGGACAAAAATCATACCCTCTTCAACACCATAGGTGACTGAAGAAATGTCACCAACAATCATGAAACCCCTCCACCACCCTACACATTCACTTATCCTATTGCTATTGATGCAGATGATGATATGACAATGAAAAAAATCTCACCCACTTTTCTACCTACCTTTTGGGGTTTGTCTATTGAGGACGTAGATCAATTTCTATTTGACTTCAAAGTCTTGTGTCAAACATATGACTACAAGAATGAAAATCAAAAATTAAAGCTTTTCCCTTCCACCCTGAAAGACTTAGCCATGCACTAGTTTATGAGATTAGCTTCTTATTCAATAACCTCTTGGGTCAAATGGAGTCTTCCTTTTTGGAGAAGTGCCAAAGTTACTATAGGGTCAGTGATCGAAAAGAAGAACTCTTCAAGATAAGGAAAAATGAGGATGAGAGTTTAGAAGATTACCTTGATAGGTTTATCTTCTTGTCCAAACACTATAGTGGAGCTCATAAGTCTCAATATTTTAAAGACCTTATTTCTCAAAGGTATCGATGATGAAGCTCAAAGGAGTCTAGAATTAATAGGTAAAGGAGATGTATCCCAACTAAGATTGGAAGAAATCACATAATTGTGTCAGAACTTCTCCCGTACTCATGGAGGTATTAGGAAGTTCACCCCTTTATGTGGTTCTAATGAAATAAATAAACTTTGTGAGGAATTGGCTAACTTCAAGACCAACATTATCGTCTAGTTAAATACTTCTCTAGATGGCATACAAGCTAGAATCAGAAATCTAGAGACCTTGTCCATTTATTGCCCTAGGTGCCAAAACAAACATTTGCTGAGAGAATGTCCTCTAGACAAAGTTGACAAAATTGATGTTTGTCAAGTGTGTGATAAAAATCACCCCATCAATCAATGTGAGCTATTGAATGCAATCAAAAATTCCAAAAAAAGAACCCCATTCGAGGAAGAAGTGAACATTGTAAATCAAAGGGCTAGAGGAAATTTTTCCTATGGCCAAAATTCTAAACATAACTAGAGATGCCAACAAAATTGGAACAACAATCAATGGGTAATTCCCTAGCCACAACCACCACCTCCAGTACCCCCTAATTGGAGAACCTATCCCTGGGGACCACCTAAATGGAAAAATAAATCCTAGGGTAACTCTTAGTGGCCTAACCAGCCTCAACAGCCATGGTACCCTCAAAATCCCATTCCTCAATGGAATCAACCTTAACATTCATTCTACACTAGTGCCAAAAGGGTGCCTCCTCAACAATAAAATCTTCTGCCACCTCCCTAGAACACTCAACAGACTAAAAAAGTTAACCAACCATTGCTTCCAGTGCAACAAGTCCCTAATCCAAAGAACAATCATCCAAATACTTTGGTGTATTCAGTTGAACAAGATAATGTCACTAGACTCAATGCGATACACTATGGAAACTTACAGTTGAGGTCTGGTAAAACACTTTCGTAGTTGACTATCAAAGAAATCATAGATGAACCTTTCAAGAAGTTTGTTAAGCAAACAACAATAACACATGTTCCTATAGAGAAAACCCTAAACATTATGCAACATGAACCCGACCCACCATTGTTAGCAGGAGTTACCGACCTAACTCAGGAGGAGGAGGATTAGTCTTTGACTAAAGTTCTGAAAAATACCACACCTACAGACAAAACCAAAGCCCCTTTTCTAGAGCAAATAAAATCAATTCCTGTGAGAGATGCTCCAAAAATAACTCCACCTAGGGAAATTGCATTGATACAGGAGATTAAACAATTACAGATTAAATTTCCTTTGCTATAGGAAATTAAAGAAATTCTTGAACTAAACCAGCTGATTAAATAGTTGTGTATTAAAACTCTAGGGAGGAAACCAAAATGAATCAATACAATCCACATAAATGGATACCTAGCTAACCTATTGGCTAGAACGAACACTACTCTGAAATATGATGATCCAAGAATTCTACTTATAATAGTAACCATTAATGAGGTAGCAATACCCAACACTTTAGTGGACCTTGGAGCATGGAAAAATTAGGACCTACCGATCTATGCCCCACAACTATAGTCTTACAAATGGAAAACCAATCCATAGATATTCCCAAAGGAATCATTGAAAACATTCTTGTTAAGGTGGATGGATGGGAATACCCAGTGGATTTCTAGATAATTGAATCCCTTACACCCAAAGACAGCTATCCAATAATTCTAGGATGACAATGGATGGCTACGGTTGCAACTAAAATTGATTGTAGGAAGGGAGGAATTACCATTTACCATGGATCTAATAGCAAAAATTTTCTTTGTATCCTCCTGCCAAGCCTATTGAACACAATAAAGTATTGATTGATGAACCAGAAAGTCCTACTAGACAGGAAAATTTTGCTTCACTGGCCATGGTGGTCATCAAACAACACGGTGAAGAATTAGAGGATGAATTAGAAAACAATGTGGAAAGTATTGCAATAGATTCTAGCAGTGAAGATATTTCAGATGTGGAAGAAATCCTAAGACACCCAATCAACGCAGATCAAGGAAAATTTGATGATGCTAAGTTTATTGGATTTCCTTGCCCATTGAT
>VDFB02028593.1:0-12726 GCA_007258455.2 Sequoia sempervirens
CTTGTGTATAATGTACTTATATACAGATTTGAATTTGAGACCAATTGTCATTGCACATTCCATTTTACTTGCATAGAGTATTCTATAAGCAATATATTGATAATGCAAAATGATTTATGGTGTTGTACAGCTCTACCTATCATCACAGTTCTATTGTTCCCCCCTAGAGAATCCTGCAAAGACAAGTTTACAATACCAAGTCAAATAATATGAAAAAGACTTACTTCCATACAAATTAAATGATTATTCTCACAATGGAAATTGTCTAATTGCAACAACAATTCCATGAAAGTTTATCCATGATTCATAAGAGATGACCGATCATACATACAAACTGCAAGATGTATAGAAAAAGCATTACACTTGAGAACAACCAAGGGCTAACAAGGGAAGGAGTTAAGAAATGTCTGGATTGAAGAGAAAATGTGTAGGGAAAATGTTGACCAGTGTGAAGAGAATAGAGCTTGTAGAACATATTCTTGACCTAATCAAGCTCTTGAACAACTTAAACAAAATTAAAATACTAACACATACATGAGGCATGTAATGAACTTCCAATATCTGTTATCTTTTTCATTAATGCAGAGGTAGGTAAATGATAAATAATTATAATTGTAACACTATTCATAGTCTAGTAAATTATGTTCAATGGACCTCAGTTTTATCATTATACTGCCCATCTAATACCATATTTTAATCTAGGGTTCAACTATCTCAGATCTAAAGAAGCACCTTCAATTAACCATTTAAAGTACTATAATATAAGGTAAGACTTTTACTTGAGAAAGACTGGGTACACTTGTAGGATTAAATTTCTCGCAATCATTAGGATTTATTGGCACACAAACACGACCTACAACATATGAAGTAATGGATGACTAAAAGTTAGTTAAATGGTCCTTAATATGTGATTGGTTTGCAAATTGATTGGTAGAAAATAAGGTTACAAATAGATCTACATGAAAAATTATGAGGACAATCTACTGTAATCATGAAAATAGATGAAAAGTGCAAAGGAAAGAGACAAGCTACATCTCTAGAGCCTAAAAAAAAAATGCAAGAAACATAAAAAAAAGAACAAACCAGTTTTTGGATGAATACAAAATTGTGCCTTTAACAAGTGATTCATATGCTTTCACACCTAACATAGGACATTAAGAAGATTTTAGTCTTCCTCTATGAAATTAACTACTTACAAAATAAACCCAGAAACCAATATTATATACCTCCATGTCTAGCCAAGGGTAGGTATAAGAGAAAAAAAATTCCTCAATGCAATGCCAAAAAATATCAATATGTGTGTAGGTTGGTATTACTCAAAATACCATTTCACTGCCTAAGGAAAAATACCAGAGTGATGTTTTAAATTTCAATCTTCACATGCTCCATTATTGCTACACATGCATATACAAGCATTATTCGAGCTCTAAACTATTAAAATATTAAGGATTTAATTAGCTATAAGATGGAAAGTTGTTGTTTAGACATAATCCATCATATTTTACATATCTTTATTCACTCGTAGCACTTCAAATAAATTTGTGTAAATGAGACAGAAAATTAAATCTTTTATGACAAAAAATTCTTAAAAGGAGGGAGGAGAGAGCAAAGGGTAGGGGGCAAGAAAATGCTTGAATGTATAGAAAAGTATAACATTTTAATCGTTATAACAATGAAACTAATCTTAAGTTTGAAGCATTAATATCATTTACAACATTTATGATCAAGAATTAATGTAAGTAGAGAAACTTTTGCATACCTGCAGATGGTACAAAATTTTATGGTTAAGTCGAAGCCTCCCATCAACAACAAGATCCAAATATCAATGTATCTATCTCAATCGAGCCTCTAAACCCTTAAGAGCTGTCAATTTTTCCACTAACCTGTTATGCACAAAAGTCAAATTTTAGAGTTATGTCACCACTAAAAATAGAAGAAACATAGCTTTGAAACCAAATCCACACACAACACAATGTGGTATTCATACAAATCCATACAAACAAACTAAACTCAGAACATTGGAACGGAAATAACTTCAAATTATGATGCAGAGCATGGATTCAGGGTATAAAGAATCATTTTTGTGCCACCATAGTGAAAAGTTAGCACTTTCTTTCATCCTTGCATATTGGTTTTATGCTTCAAATGATGCATTTATTATATTGAAAAATGTATTACCTTATTGAGCTTCTATTTGTTTTGAGAATAGTCTAATATTCTCTACTTAACAGGGCCAACCACGAGTGATGGTGGAAGCTCATTTGGCCCCTCCGCCCCCCCCTCACATCACTCTCAATTCCCCATACAAAATCATATAACATTAATCATGCATTCATCCATTAATAACATATAACATTCATTCATTCATCCATTAATAACATATAACATTCATTCATTCATCCATTAATAACATATAACATTCATTCATTAACATATAACATTCATTAATTAACATATTCACATTCATTCATTAACATATAATATTCATTCTTTCAGTTTTTACATATTATCAAAAATATGGTTGTGATGATATGATTACAATCACTTTTTTTTTGTTTCTTTTTTAAAGCTAAAAAAATCTGAAGTGTAGTATCATTTTCTAAATCATTTTCCCCCCTTTAGTTGTTATGCCCTCTGCTTGTGATCTTAATGTACGCCTAGTCGTCTGCTCATGATGTGGGCGCTTGCGCTACAGGGGTCTCTTGCTCTTTCAAAAGAAATACTAAACTGATATGTTTTATTATTATTGTTACAAGTATTTCATTAATTAAAAGAACATTAGAGTGGTTCTCTTTACTTGATGGGTCCACATCATGTTCCTGAACTTTTGTTATAGACTCATGCTCAACATGTTGAACACCCTCTAAATCCTGATCTGCAGTTGAAACACGAAAATTTACATTAATTAATACACCAATTGAAATTAATATGTTTAAGAGAACATGAGATTGGTCCTCTTTACCTGATGGGGCCGCATCATGCTCCTGATCTTCTCTAGCTTGATCATGCTCAACACGTTGATCACGCTCTAAATGCTCTAAAGTTAAAACACGAAAGGTGACATTAATTAATACACCAATTGCAATTAAATATGTTTAAAAGAACTTTAGAGTGGTCCTCTTTACTTGATGGGGCCACATCATGTTCATGATCTTCTCTAGCCTGATCATGTTGAACATGTTGATCACGCTCTACATGCTCTAAAGTACCAGGATGCACACCAAGACCTTCATCTGCAGGTTGTGCTCCACCCTCACCAGGCTGCATTCCAAAGTCATGTGTAGTATTATCATTGTTTGAATGTTTAAAAATAGGCATCTAATTACTTTATGGTGGAAATTAATATTGAATACATTGCACAAGTATTCAAGTTTAAATAAACTTTATTGAGTTTATTTACCTGCGTGTCGGATGTAGTAGAAGATTGTGTTTTCCCAGTCAAAACTCTTAGGTGTTCAACCACAACTCCATAGCCTTGCTGAAAGGAAATCTTAAGGTCATCTTCTATGGGAACTCTGTTGAATTCAGAGCCCTACATTTTTGCATAAGATCATGAATTTTTCTTCTATGGTGTGATAAAACCAAAATTGTTTTCAATTTATTATTTGGATACTATATTTCATTTATTGATACTTACAATTCGTGCGGCTAATTTCATATAACCACCAGAGCCAAGTTTGTGTTGACCATGTTTTTCTAGTCTTTTCTTTGTCGCCTTCGATGTGTCGGGTAGCCTATGAAAAATTTGAAATACGTTAGATTATGTAAAAAGAAAGAGTAATCAGTATATAATTACATTGTTGATAGTATCACATACCTTCCTTGGCCTGGTGGTGTCTTTCCTTTTTTCTTTTCATCCTTCTCCTTTCCATCTAACACCAGGTCCTTCCACTCCCTCTCTGGAATCATTAGGGGGACACTCATACTTTTTTTTCTTCTCTAAATGTGACCTATATTGGTCCCTCACATACTTTAGATAGGTACCATCTTTCTAAAGGACCTTGGTTTGGTTGAATGTTTTATCACCGAAGAGCACAACTAAATGGTTAATGAGCTCATCTTTTAAATCTTGATTTTGGGCATTCCACTGTGTATGTATGGTGGGCCTGAAGAGCTCCAATGTAATATCACTTAGATGTTTATAAAAAACATCATTTACTGCAAAATGATCATGGGATCAATAGTCTAAAAAGAGCGATCAATAAGTAAATTTCAATTGGATTATATATAATAATAATTAAAACAATTTAAAGTACCTGGGACCTTCTCTATTTTTATGGGAACAAAATCCTCGGTCACCACAAATGTGACTGGAAATGTTCCCGTACTAGTAATATGGGAAGATCCAGGAAATGCTACTAAAATATCACCTATACTAGTGGCATCTATATCCCCAGGTACATGTCCTGACGCATGTTCTGGAATGTGTTTTCCGCCAGAGGGTGCACTAACGGATGACTGTATGGTATGTGTTGCCAACATTTTAAATGAAAATATAGGCACGGATGATGGGGTCAGATGATGTGATGTATGCGTAGGAAGATCAGGATGGACACTTGTACCAACCCCTACTCCTCGGGAAGCACTTGCAGTACCCTGATCATGGCTAGGAGCATCATGAGGACGCAAAAATTCTTGTAAAAACAACACATATTTTAGTTCATGAAATAAAAGAGTACAAAATATAAAACCATGAATGAAATTATGTTATAATTAAAAACCTCATGACAACTTACTTGCAAGTTTTGTGATCTCTCAGTCAATATTTTAACCCTCTCTCTTATCTCATCTGTTTGGGGCACTATGAATAACAACTTAAGGATTTATTCATTGCATTTTTTTGGGTCTTCCTTATCATATCGAGAGGGTTTGTTGAATAAGCAATTTCATTATCACATAACATTGACTGCACCTCCCTATGGATGCTCTCGTCTACTACTGGTGTCTTTCCCCGATTAGTCGACTACAACAAGAATATTAAAAACATTATCGAAATTAACCCAATAAACTTATCAAAACAACATAATAATAAAACATTTTGATCGTATCTAATTTGTACAATTATAATGAGGTAAAATTTTTGGGTAGAAGCACATGAAGATAAATCACGATTTGTGCTCTAGGTCAGAGCCTTCTCCGTACGATCAATGTCCTGCTATGACAAAAATTAAATATAAAAAAATATTACCGAAATGAAACCAATAGACTTACGAAAAAAAACATAAGAATAAAATAGTATATTGGAGTTATTAATTGGAGGTTGGGTAAAATGGTACATAGTACATACCACCCCCATAGTAACTGTGTTTGTAACTAAGTGATTCAAATTGTAATTGATTAGCAACTCTTCCCCTGTAGTTATTGATTTTATCGCACATACGAATACACGGTTTCCTTCGCGCGCTTTGAATATGCAATTGGGTTGCTTATTTATTGGCCTAGGTCATATACTATTTATAAAGCCTACAATAACCCACGATGCTTTTGGCCTTCTCAATGTGCAACTGCTCCTTTATTTTATTATATCTTTTGATTTATATATAATTTGTTGTGATGTACCTACATGCCGTTAACCTGTGAACCGGTTACATCAATCTTTATGGCTTATGATCACGACAGCACTCCATCAATTTAATGCTTTATCATAACAGACTATTTATCTTTGTCACACAAAATAGGCCCCAAACCATGTATAGCGATGATATGATATATTGTCATGTTGACACAAAAAATCAATGTTTATTGGAGAGTTCCTTGGGGTACCCATTGTTTACCATAGATGTTGTGCCTCCGAGGAACCTCGACATTGCTATTCCCCTCTCATCATCCAGAACACTGGCCCCCAGCGAGAAAAAAATTTCATCGTTTATAATTTTTCTAATCTTTTGACCTCTAGTTGAATCCTCTTAGACATACTACGCTTCGCTTTCCCTCTCTTCTGAATTTCCTGTGAAGAAAGCGGATCTTTAAAATACCTGTTGGTGGTACACCACTCGGGATGTTGGATGAGTTCTTTCATGATGATATGATCCTAAGGTGACATTATGATTAATCTATCATTTTATCTCTAGAATTTCATAGGTTATAAGGTAATCAAGTCTTGATAGATTGCAAGTTATTGTTACTACCGTCCAAATGTGTCCACCACAAATCAAATCTACTTAACGTTTTAACTCCCAAACTTTGTAGCAAGTGTTAAATGTGAATATGGTCCACCAATTACACAACCAAGGCCTCAAATGTATTCTCTAATTGTAATCAAAGGACTTTTTCTCTTCATTCAAGTAAATAAACTTGAAGGGAAACACCACCAAGTGGTTTATTAGACACCTACATGACTAAAAATAGCAACAAATTTACATTTTAATTTCCATATGTCTAGAGAAGTGATTTAATGGGAGAGTGTGTATAGAGCTGGTTAGTCATGTAGTTTGTCTTTGGCAATAAATTTTTTTTAAGTCATATTAAATCTTCCTACGTCTAATTGCTAGGAGATTTTTGGTATGTTTAAGGTAGGATGATTGATGAAAGAGCCCAAAGACTAGCCTTTCTCCATGGTATCCAGGTACACATAGCAGCGGTCTTCTCTTATATAGTTGGACATGATTTAAAGAACTTAGCTAGGAATTATTCATTTAACCTAAGGTTTTCTCATAATGCCATCATTGGAAAAGTATGATTAAATTCTTCTATTATGAAGAATTGGTCTATGTGCCTCTAGTAATCACTATAAATGTTTGTAAGGATAAAATGACTAATTGCATCGGGTAGGAGAGAATCAACTTTGAGTTCTTCAAAGATTATATTCCTCTATTCATAATTTTTAAGGGTTGTGTGTGGAGGAGGTTATCACTACCAAGAAGGGAGGAGACCTTTCCTTGCTTCTTTTATAATTTTCATTATTCTTATTTATTTACTGCCCATTTAAATACACATACTTATGCATTTAATTTTTCATTTATTTCTCATATAGTTTCAATGATTTGATGATTTCATATTATATGTGTTGAAGAGATTTTGATTTCAATTACTTAATTTATGGATATGTTGTATCTATAACACACAAAACCATATGCTCTTTGCATTTACATACATTAGAAATACATTTATATACAGATATATGTTCTTTAATGATATGTTGCATTTATTGTTTTAGGAGAGCATCAGTAATTGAATTTACATTTTACATTTAAAAATACATATCATACATACATGCATACATACATACATACATACATACATACATACATATATATATGTGTGTTTGTGTGTATGTATATCGACTATATTCGATTGTTAGAAACAACCCATTGGAATTACGCACATGGATAAAAATTCATAAAATCAGATCTCCCATACATGTTTTGTTGAAACCTAGGCTTGAACCTCTCATTTCACATGCTTTTCTTTACAAAACTATTGAGGACAGCAGCTATACCTTCTTTATTTCTCATCCTACACCCTATTCATGCATCCTACAATTACAACAGTATCCATAGGGCCTCTTACACAAGCTATAGTAATCACAAAAAGTGTAAGAGCCCCTTTATATCATGTTTCGACTACAAAACCCTCAAAAATAGGGTAACTCAGATTATGATTTGTTGGTGAGCTCTATGGACAAAATCATTAGCACCAGCTCATTCTTGGAGTCTTTTGAAAGAGAAGTGAATCAAGTGACAATTAAGTACAAACCTTATAGTGTCAAGGTGAATGAGGTGATCAATTTTGATTGGCTAACTGATGAAGAGTACCAGAAATGGGTAAATGTATATTTAACTAAGGAAGAGTGAAAAGGAGTAGGCTGCTAACAGTTGACAAATCAGCTATTGCAGTTACAAAAAATTCTAGTTTTGTTTTTTGGTGACAGTCTAGGCACAAAATTCTTGAAGTTTTTTGTTGTTGCATCAACCATTCTCGGCAGACAAGATGAACAAGAATATTCTCTAGGGAGAATGTTGTAATAAATTTTTAGAATATCGCAAAGTGGTCCAATTGGTTGGTGACACGTGTGCTTTCTGGCCCGATGCTTGTTTGCTCCTTCTTTTTCTATAAGAAGGATTTCAACGCCAGAAGTACAGGTTAGCAAGTTAGATATTTTTGGTCGAGTCTAGATGAAGTTGCTGAGCAAATTGTAAAGTCTAATGGTTTTAGGGAAAATACAATTTAGGTTTTGAGTCATTCTGTAGTAGGTTTTGAATTCATGGGGATTTGATGTTTTATGATAGTACTGGCATTTGAATTGATATGATTAATTCGAACTCATGTCTCTCCATTGTACAAGCATATATGAATTTTGAATAAAATGATCAAGGGTTGTTTCTTTCATCTCACTGTTGTGGTGTGTATGATTCTTGTTTTAGGTTTAATTTAAGGAATTGATTAAAATGCTTGAATGGGATTGTAGGTGGATATGTTCTGTATAAGGATTTGATGAGTAGTATTGTATTAGAATACATATTGATGAGATTGTAAAGCAATGTTATCAAGGATCTTATATTTTATGTGTTAAATCTGTCATAAACCCTTAGATGCTTATAAATTTGACTCCTCCGATGGATATATGGCACTGATCTAAGTTGTACTTAGGGCGGGTGAATGAAGTTGGTCGCACTTTTGTGGCCAAATGGGAAAAAAATGGGGAAACACATAACGCACTTGCGTTATAACGCAAGTGCGTTATGTGCTTTTAAAAGAAAAAAAAGTGAAATGTGTATCATTTTCTTTTCACTGTTTCTCAACTCTACCCGCGGCCAAAAACCCTCATTTTTGCGCTCGCATTCTAGGAGGAAGGACTTCTGCAAATTTCATTAAGAACAGTTGGATTTTTCCTACAAATATGGCGCCACGATGATGAAGAGATGCAGGAGGTAAGTATTGTTTACTATTTGTTTTGAATTTGTTAGTTTGAAATTCATTTTGTTTGTTTTAGGTTAGATTTGATTGTTTTTTTTAAATCTGTAGGAAATCCTACAAATCCTCAACAAGAAGAGGAGGTAAATCCTCAACAGCAAAATCCTCAACAAAATCAACCTCAATAATAAAATCAACCTCCCCATCCATTCTCTCAATTTCCTCCTAGCACTCAAGAAAATTTGAGGAGTGAAATTGAGAACAATAGAAAACAACTTGAGGATCTTATCAGTAGGTTGAGTGATCCAAATGCTTCAACCATAGAAAGAATGCTTCTAGCAAATTCATTGAAATAAATGTTAAAAAATGTAGATGCAATCACCCAACAAATATCTGGATGGCAAGATAGGGGCAGACAGCTAGGGCATATTATGCAGACAAATAATCATATAAAAAAGTAAAAGATTTAAAAATTACTAAAGGTGATTTGTGCTCTCTATTCACTAACCCTAAAACAAATCAAAATCTTACCCTCAATGCAAAGAGGTTTCCTATTCATTGGTGCCACCACCAAGAGATTAAGAACCATTTTTATGAAAGATGGTATATGGTATTTGATTACCCACCGTGCAATAATTGTGAAGTCCCCCAATATTTTCTTAGGAAACTATACAGTGAGTTTGTATTGAACCAAATCCCAAATTATTTTGATATGAGGGGGAGTTCGAGAGGTGGGGGAGTCTTCGGGATAGGCGGTGCAGCCCGGATCCTGTGAGGAATGACTTATGGCTATGCATACCGTGGCTGATTGTGATGCCTATCGTTGCGAAGGAGAGTACCGACATAGAGACATTGCAGGCAATCAAAATTTTGACCCAGAGTGTCATCCATCACACTAGCCCTATTGTATAGTGCCATCCAGAGGAGTCTTCAAGTGGTGGCCTTCAGCCATGTGTGTCAATCTTGTGGGGGCTTGTTGGTACCAGGCCTGCCCAGGCGCACTCAGAGGGTGCTGCTGTGAAGATCGCATGCTACCTCAGCATCGATCCGTATGCATCTACGGGGATGGAGAGGATGGCTGACATTTTGCATGATGCATATGGCATTGACACTCAGGTAAAATTCGGCATGTTCATTGAATTTAATTTATTAAATTTCGATTGTGAAATGCAAGATTAACTAATTTAGTTTTATTATTTTAATAAAATTGCAGGGTCACAGTGTAGAGACTGGATACACCAGTCATCCACCTACTTATTTTTGCAGTACACCTATTGGTGGGGTATGCAAATTTAGTAAACAATTATAAATTTATTACATGTGTTAATAGCATTGTTTTACGAATGGTATTTTAATATGTGATTTTGGATGTTGAACAAAGTACTATTGGAGGTTTCAAGGAAACACCTCCGAGTGCTAGTAGATTTGATCAAACGTTCACGGAGGTAATATAGAATTTAAAGAGAACTTAAGTAATGAATTCTAAGTTTAATAGATTTGTGTAATTTATATTCATATTGTTGACCTTACGTTGCATTACACAGATCATTCAAAATCAAAGAATTACTTCAAATTCGATAACTAATAATCAGAAATATATCTATTTAATACTTGTACTCAAAATTTTGTTCATTAGATCTCATACATTATAAGTCATCACATGGATTGCTATTGTAACTTTTTTGTGATTGAATAATTTGTTGTTTTATTTTCAGATGTTGGTGACAGAAACACCGCCAAACATTATGAGGGCAATGGATATTGGTGTTTCCTCCGCTATACAATCCTCGATGGCTCTGATAGGGGAGGTATGAGGCAAATTACTAAATTTCAATTTACATTCATTGTTATAGATGAACTAGTTCTAGTGAAAAATCAAGCCATTATTGATTCGTAGTTTAATTCCTATGTGGATGGTTTATACAGGGCTTGAGCATGCCTGAGCATCGACGTGCAAATATTTCCATCGAGGAGAGTGATCGTGAGATGGCCGTAAGTGATTATTTTGTTAAATATATTAATTTTTATAATGTAATTTCTATATATTAATGTCTTTACTTCTTATTGTAACAGTTGAAACTTCACTAGAAGCTAAACACTAGGATCAGCAGGAGCACTCCTCGAGCACAGTAGAAACGGGTGACAAACTTATCACCATCGGATCGCCTAGCAAAGGGAAAGAAAATTGTGTTTGAACCAGAGCATGGAGAGAAATGAATTTTGAATGCACAGAGCCCTTTGTTGTATGCCTACATGGAAATTTTGTACATATTTTGTATTGGATATATTTGACATTGAATGCATATATGGCATTCTCGTAAGCCTCTATGGCTATTTTATAACTATATTTTATACTTATATCGACATATATTGATGTATGCGTACATGGCTATTTGTTTAATACAAATATTTTTATTGATGGTGTCCATATTTGCAAATTATAAATTCGTGGTTCAATAGATATGAGTTATGTGTATTCAAGTGTATACTTTACAACTTATGCACATATATTTTTTGACTTATGTGTGAACATCGAAAAGTGTGAAAATTTATGTGTTTGGAAGTGAAATGTAAGTCAATTTTGCAATTCTCAGTTCTTGCATACTTGATCTTATGGACTTATTTCTTCCTAGCACATATTGTGAATATTTCTCATTTGGTGTAGAAGACAGATTCCTCATTTTTGAACCACTCATAGCAAAGAGATTCACAATAATACTTTAGCATTGGAACACTACTCCATACTTCTCTCGTCTAGACCATAAAGGATTGAAAATTCTTAATTTGATGCAATGATAGTCGTGAGATGAGAATTTATATAACCATGTCTATTTTGAAACTTCACATCTAATACTCCATCAACAAGAACTTAAGAAGTGTTGCATAAGAGTGTTAGGTTTGATATGCCTTCTCTTCCCTAAGGGAGGAGAGCCTGCATCTTGAATTTTGAACCAAATTTTAAGAAGCAAATATTTTACCTAAAAGCTTCAAACCTAGATGACATATTTGGCTAAGTCTATCATGAAAATTATCAATGCGTTCAAACTCTAAAGGAGATTCTCCCTGAAAAGCAAACTTTACCCTTTTTCCCAAGGAAAGAAATTGCAACAAGTTGCATGTGATTTATCTTATTTCTTTCTCATAGTTCCTGGTCAATCATTCATGGATTGGGATAGTTCCGTTCCAAGGCAAGGAGACCCAAAAAATCACTGAGATTCTTCTACGATCTGCGAAAAAGGTTTGGCTCTTTCACAATGTAAATAATTATGTAACATTGTTTTTCTTGTTTTCCTTCCACACCTGAGAAAAATGTTCACGCACCAGTTGATCAATGATCAATAATGGCTGATTGTAAACACTTGACATTTTTATTTTTGAACTTTAATTTATAATTTGTATCATGACATTCGAGTAGATCACTAATATTTTAATATTTCACTATGAAAGTGGTGGTGTGTTTTTGCTATGTTATTTGACTATTAATACGGTGGTGTATTTTGAACTTGATTATTGCTACAAATATGTATATATTTCTGATTTTTATATGTTTTTGTATGACCGAACCAAAAATGAACCCAACCCAAAAAAAAATTTCCTGAATCGGTGAACTGGGTTCTCAGACGATCTCCGAACAAAGCCCGAGCAGGTAACCTTAGTAAAAATAGATTTTTGTAGTTTATATTCATAACATTGATTCACATTGCATTGCACATCTTTCAAACTAAAAGCATTGCTTCACGTTTCATAACTAATAACTAGATGCTAATAGATGACAAAATTTCAATTACAATATAGTTTTTACAAAGTCAACCTAAGCAGTTATGCAATTACTTCACATTGCATAAAAAATAACTAGGAACAGCTACCAATTGC
>VDFB02028594.1:0-40540 GCA_007258455.2 Sequoia sempervirens
CTACAAGGTCCAATGCCCACTAGTAAAAGGGCCATGTAGCTATGAAAGGATGTAACTCTTGTGCAAGTGCATGTACCAAGTTTCCATGAATTTGATATTTGGAACACCTTTTGAC
The DNA here is from genome assembly GCA_007258455.2 of Sequoia sempervirens. Taxonomy (NCBI): domain Eukaryota; kingdom Viridiplantae; phylum Streptophyta; class Pinopsida; order Cupressales; family Cupressaceae; genus Sequoia; species Sequoia sempervirens. The sequence continues at coordinate 116 of VDFB02028594.1, forward strand.
ATATTGAAATGACTCTTTCTCCATGTTCGACCAGTAATAACCCAATTGTAATAATTTCTTATCTAAGGTTAAGACACTTGAATGTGTGCCACAAATACCTTCATGAACCTCTTGTAAAGTGACTTCAAATTCATTACATTCTAGACACCTAAGAAGAGTACCATACAAACCTTGTCTATAAATTACATTAGCTATTAGGGTGTGGTGAAGTGCTTGTCGCATGAAGTTTCATTTTTGGTTTTGAGATAAGTTAATTGGAAGAGTATTGTCTTGTAGGTAGGTATAGATTTCTCCATAGAGGGAGATTTGAGGGTCAACAATATGGCATATTACTTGGGATTCTAGATCTCCATAGGCTGGGTTGGACACTTGTTCTACCATGAATTCATAATTGTTTTTGTTGTTCAGGTATCTACAAGAGAGAAGCAATGGTGGCCATGGCATTTGCAGCTTTGTTTTCTATTCTAGGAAGTTGGGAAAACTTGATCTTAACAAAGTACTTTTTGAAATCATCCAGCATCCTCTTCTAAGGAAACAATTTGTCATCCTTTGTTTGATAATCATCATTGACTTGGTTGATGATCAATTGTGAGTCACCATAGACTAGAAATTCTATTATTTTCCATTCAACAACTATTTTGATTCCAATGATCAATGCTTCATATTCAGTTGTGTTGTTGGTGCAGGGGAACATTAATCTATAGGATTTTGGAATTGTGTATCCTTGTGGTGAAACAAACAATATTCCTATGCATAATCCATGTTGTGTATAAGAGCCATCAAAGTATAGCAACCATTGTTGTGTAGATATGGTTAAGACATCATTATCAGGGAATTCATTGTTCATTGGATTGTTATCTGACAATGGTGCTTCAACTAGTTGATCTACTATGGCTTGACCTTTAATTGCTTTCCTGCCCACATACTAGATGTTGAACTCACTCAATATCATACCCACTTAGCTAATCTCCCTATTAAAGTAGCTTTGTTGAGTAAGTACTTTAGTTGATCAATTTTGGAAATGAGTTTGATGGTGTGAGTTAGCATGTAGTGCCTTAATTGTTGTGTAGAAAATACAACCGCTAAGCAAGCTTTCTCAATAAAGGTGTAGTTGAACTCATAACCATTTAGGGTCTTGCTAATATAATAGATGGCTCTTTCTTTTCCTATAGGATATTCTTGTGCTAATAAATCTCCCAAAGATATCTTGGTTGTTGCAATGTATAGTAATAATGGTTTTCCCTTGACTGGTGGTATCAACATAGGCGGTGTCATCAAGTATTATTTTAGTTGACTAAAGGAAGCTTCACATTTTTCATCCCACTGGAAAGAGACATTCTTGTGTAATAAGTGATTGAAAGGATGAGTTTTATCAACTAGTTGAGCAATAAATCTCCTGATGGACTGGAACCTTCCTTGTAATGATCTGAGTTGGCTAATGTTTTTAGGAGGAGGCATTTCTATGATGGATTTGACCTTTGTAGGATCCACCTTAATGCCTTTAGTTGAGACAATGTATCTCAAAATTTTAGCTGATGTTACACCAAACACACATTTCTTGGGATTTAACCTCACCTTGAATTTCTCCAATCTTGCAAAGATTTTGTCTAGAGTATCTAAGTGTCCTCTAGTGTAGGATTTTTCCAATAGATCATCTACATATTCTTTCATAAAAGTATGCATCATGTCATGGAAGATGGTAGTCATAACTCTCTGATGTTTAGCTCCAGCACTTTTCAACCCAAAAGGCATCACATTCCAACAAAAAGTGCCCCAAGGACATGTGAAGGTTGTTTTATCTTAATCTTTAGGTGCTATCTTTATTTGGTTTTATCCTGAAAATCCATCCATAAGTGATAACATTTCATGCCCAACAGTCAAGTCTATAATCAGATCAATGTTTGGTAGAAGAAAATCATCTTTTGGATAAGCTTTGTTAAGGTCCCTAAAGTATGTGCATATCCTGATGCTAATATCTAATTTGGATACCGGAACAATTTTTGATATCCAATCAGCATAACCAATAGATCTTATGAATCCTGCATCTAATAGGTTTTTCAACTCAACTTTCACTAGAAGGGCGATATGGGGATGCATCTTTCTCAGTTTTTTATTTATTGGCTTTGTGCCAAGTGATAATGAAAAATGATGCATAATGAGTTCTAGATCTACGCCTAGCATGTCTGTGTATGACCAAGCAAAGTTTATTTGTCTCTCCTTAAGGAATTCGGTGAAATGAGGTTTCTCCTCCTTTGTCATGGATTCCTCTAAATGCAAGGGCTTCACCATCTCAACTGTACCAACATTGATGGATTGTGTAGGTTCTATTAGCACTGGAGATCTCTCTTGATAGTGTTTTGGGATAGTGTCAAGCCTTCCATCTCTTGGTGCCTTAGAGAGGTTTTCACCTTGAGATACACTCTTTGTTTTTACTTTTTTCCTAATTTAATAGTGCCACTAGGTGGTTTTCACTATTAAACCCATTTCCTATATTTTTCATTTTGCAGCTAAAAGGTTAAACACTCCCTTTGTTAGGAGCTTCGTTATGAGATTCAATGGTGGAACATGTGTCAAGGTTACTAGAACATAGGAAGTTCACGAGGGCATCATCATTTGAAAAGGTGGGTATGTCAAGCGGCTCATGTTGATCCCAACCAATTAGTTCAGGATGCATTAAGGACAAGGAATCTTTAGATTGGCCATAGTCATAAGGTGTAAGCATCAGGATAGCCATGTTATCAAATTTTTCAATGAGGTCTAAGATGTCACTTTCTTTTGATGTGTCTATCTCCCTCGAAGAACGATCATCTTCACTTGAGTTAACAACATATTGCAATCCATATTCAAGTGATCTAGAACCAGAACTTTGTCCTTTAATACATATTGGGGTATACTTTTGGATTACATCGATCTCTTTGTCATGGAAAGATTCCTCAGAGAGAGAGTCCCATTCATATTCATTAGAATATGTTTCTTGATCCTCACTAGCTTGTAACTGTAAGATTCTTTCGACAGCTCTTTGAGTAGCTTCCTCTTTTAAGTCTTCCCTGTAGCTGTCTTATTTTGTCTTTGGGATTCATTGTGACAAGTTGTATTGGTTCATTGATTCCTTCTTTTCTTTTACCCAAAGGACCATTTCCCTCATATCCCATTTTTTCAAGATTGTTTGACCTTTTCCATCCTTATCTATGCATATATTGGACATTGATACCTTTTAAGGTTCTTCATCTTTGTATAACCAGTTGAGGACATCCCTATCTTCTGATTCCTCCTCTTTGGTGCTTGCTTTTATAAAATTTCCATCAAAGAGCATGATGGGTTGTAAAGATTATTGTCTTGAGGTAGATGGTTGTCCATGTGACTTAGGAGAAGACGAAATTTGTGATAAGTATGAAGATTGCTCAAATGAGTATTCCCCCATGCCCTTGTCTTTTATTTGGATCCTTTCTAACTGTTTGGATAAGGCATCAAATTGACTTCCATTATTGCATGAAATAGAATCAACAACCCCTTTGTCTTTTGATTGAGCCCTTTCCTCATCCTATCTTGACAAAGATCCCATTGGACTTTCTTTGTTTGATAGATCAGAGTTGATGACTTCTCTATTATGTGGTACAAAGGTGTCTTGACTTGTTCTGAGTGCATTGTAATATTGGGGATTGTTAGAATCGGTAGGAATGGTGATCTCTTGTCCATTTAAAGGAAATTTCAAGAACTGGTGATAGGTTGATGGTACAACTTGCATTTCATGAATCCATGGTCATCCCAAGAGTATGTTATATGTCAATTCCTTGTCTAACACCTTGCACAGTATGTCTTTGAGGATTGGTCCCACTTAAATGGGTAAGATGATCAATCCTTGGGAGGATATTTCTTCATCATCATATGCTTTTATGGTGATTTTCCTCCTAGGATCAATAGCATTTTCAGAATATCCTAATGCATGAACAAGCTTGAGAGTGCTGATATTTAGGCCTACTCCTCCATCTATAAAGACATGTTTGACATGATGTTTATGGATTAGGACTTTGATGTGGAGAGAAATGTTATGTAGATGGGTGGTGGACGCATCATCATGTTCAGAGAATGATAAGCAATGAGGTGCAGTAAAATGTCCCACCATAGCCTGAAATGTACATACTTCCAGATTGTTTGTTACTATGGTGGCAACTAAAGCTTGTTCCAGGATCTCATTGTGCGTCGGTGAAATCTTGAGAAGTTCCAATATGGATATTTGAGTGGGTATCTTCTGTAACTGATCAATGATGTTATATTAAGTTATAGGAAAAAAATTCCTTTTGGATGTGGAAGGGGTAGCTCCTTTCAATGTTACCTTGGCTTGTCCTCTTGTAATCACTTTGATAGGTGTATTTTCTTAATCATTCATAATTTTGATGACATTAATTCAATTGTTATTCGTGTCAAGGTTAGTGCTCATATTTCTAGGTTCAAGGTCATTGATTTGATGTGATATAGTGTCATCATTGTGTTGGATTTCAGTAGTGGAATCCTTCCCTTAGCTTCCAATTTCAATGTCTTGGATGGAATTCCTAACCATCTCAATACAATGAATGGTAGAATCATAAACATAGTTTATATTCTTTCCTTTGGTATTCGATGTAGAGGACTCTCACTTTTCATAATTGGGTAAAGGGTTCTTGAACACTCTGTCATCACGATTTGTCTGGGGTCCTTCAATGTGTGTCTTTTTGTTATCAATTTGATCTTGGACTGCGTGCTTTAAGTGCCAACAATATTTCATCATATGACCCTTGTTTTAATGATAATCAGAGTAATGAGCATCGTTCCACCAAAAGGGCTTGACTTGTGGATCCCAATTTCATTCTTCTAGAACTATGATAAGCTTAGCCTCAGTAAGTTCCTTTAAGGAAAAATATAAGGATTTCCCCAATGGTGTGAATTTTCATCGATTGGAAGGTTTCAGAAATGGTGTTTCTTTAGTCCCCAGATTAGTTTTATTGTTTTTTTCGCTAACATTTGGAGTGTTGGGAGGATTGTTGGTTTAATTGGTCTTGGTGGTAGTTGCTGTTAGGTTGAATACGGGTTTGGTATTTTTATTTTTAGCTATGACCTCATTGTTACCCACATTCTTGTTTCATTACCAAAATTTAGCTTTCTCCCCACTATTGTAGTTGTTAGAGGAAGTGGATGAGTTTTTTTCATTGTATACCTTAATTACCCTTTTTCTGACTAAAGATTCTTTGATTTTAATTATGTTTTCAATCAATTTTTTGAAGCTAGGGGGACATTTTAATTCCAACCTATAACTCATCTCATCATTTAGGTTATCAATGAAAATCTCTATCTTTTCCTTTTCGGGCACGGGATGAGAATACCTTGCAAACAATCTCCTCCATTTTGCAAGAAAATGAGGAAGGACTCACCCTTTTTTGTTTCAAGTTGCAAAGGTCTTTCATGGTGATATCATGTTGGATATTGTAAGAGTATTGAGTGAGAAATCTATTGACCAACTCTTCAAATGTGTTGATGGGGGGTGTAATCTTTGAAAACCATTCAAGGCATGTCCCTCCTAGACTTCGTGGAAATAGTCTCATAAAAAAAGTTTCCTTATGTGAAAATTCTAGACTCATAGAATTTCCTTATGTGATCTAATGGATTAGTTGTACCATTGTATTTATCATACTTTAGAAATTCACTACATTTGGGGAAAGGAATCATGTTGATGGATGTATTAAAGGGATAAGGAAAAATTCCCTCGATAAAGTATCATTTTGAAGTTCCCCTTTGCATGTCTAGAACTTGTTGTTGAAGGTTTTTCATTTGGTGAGTTAAAGTAACCATTTGTTCTATTTCCTTTTCAACCTTTTAGAGAGGTAGGGTATGTGTAGGATCATGATTGGCCAAAAAGTGGCAATATGATGGGTATGTGGCTGATGACTATTTTTTTACCCAAGATTGATGAAATAAAAAGGGTTTTTAAAGGAGATTCTCAACTTTCCACCTATATAAATTATGCTTTACTTTTAATTTAATAAGTAATTATTATTCATTTTCTATTCAAATTACGACTAAAGTCTTGATTGATAGGATGATTGAAAAACATCTATAGCTTTCAAACGATATCACATTCTTTGAATCCAAAACATGTGTCACATTCTATGTTTCTCATACTATAGGATTAAAAAAAGAAAAATTGAATTTCATGAAGGTTTGACCAAGTTAAGGTGGTTAGACATATGAGATTTTATAATTTTTAAAAAGTTGTAATAAAAAATTCATAATTAATTACTTATTTTGAAAATAATTACAAAAAAGTATGCATCACATTGGGGCATGAGTCCTCTAGTTATATCTAAAATATTATAAAACAATATTATCATTTTATTGTGGTTAGAGTGGTCAGACAGACACTCACTTCTTATTTTTTCCCTGAAATTGAAGTACCACTGCATTGAAATTTCAAATTTTCACCAAATAGATTTTAAAAAAAAAACCCTAGTAGTTTAGAAACTAAATTCAATTTTCTAAATATTCTATTCTTACATATTTTTGAAATAATATAGATAACTTATTAAAAAATTTACGTCAAGTTGCCTAACTCTATTTTTTTGAATTTTTGCCCACTTCAGGACCTATTTTTCCATGATGATCCTACACATACTCGGTACTTTTAAGATGTTGATGTCAAAATCAGGGGGAATTTTAACTCCTTGATTGGATAACATTATTAGGTATTTTTCCCCATCTCTTTCAAAAATATTTTCCAAAAACTTATGGAAATTGGGGTCTTGTCTTGCTTGTCGGATATCCTCATCACTTATTTCTTCCCCTTGAGTGTTGTTGAGTCTAGGAATAGGGATTTCTTCTGTATCAGCCATGTTGCTAGGGATCTCACTATTTTGAGGTTCAATGTTGGGAGTTTTGATATCGAAAGCTTCACTACTCGGACTTCCTATGTTTTTTGTTTCAAAGTTGGGTGTTCCAAGTTCCTTGTCCTTGAGTCTCATTTTTTGTGATCTTGATTGGATGGGCATACAAGTGTTATGATTTAGAGTAAACTTTTATCTAAGTTTTAAATAGTGCCAAGGATTACAACTAAGTCAAATAGAATGACAAATTCTATTGATTAGACCAAGTTTGATTTGATTGCATGACATAGTTTTGTGATTAAAGGATGAAAAATCCCAAAGATGAAAATAAGTTGCACAAGCAAATATGTGATGGATATTGATGATTTAGGCACCTTGAAATGTTTAGATCTAGGTTTAATTTGAAAATTTCCACTTGTATAGGTTCGTTTTGAAAATGTTTAGACTTTTAAGGTATCTAAGGAACGATCTTGGACTCAAAGTTTTGACTCAAGAGATGCAATTAAGGTACTTAAAACATTGGAAAAGTCTTGGATTTTGACAATAGTACATCATGTATAACTCTAGTTTGTCTTTGCATGCTCTCTTGTAAAAATTAAAGGTTAACCTTTCTCTAAAGTCATAAAGCATAGACAAACATTTTTTATGTTATTTTGGACTAAGAGGTTTGATCTTTGGCTTTCTAATATTGACCTTTTGTGAAATCATTGTGTAAACCACATATTATGACTCTTTTTTTCCTAAGGAATGGTTGAACACTGTTGGCAGGACTAATTTTTTGAAGATGGATGGACCTAAGTTACTGACTTGTCTACCTCAATGAATGTAGTTGTTAATCAAGGTTTTCACTTTAAAAATGTAATATTTTCTATAGTGTTTTGTTTGAGTTTCATTTTGAAGACACATCAAGCAGAATACAAACTCCTAAGGTTGTGTAAGACTATATTCTTTTAGATTCCACGCGGGTTTTACCCCAACTGCACTATCTATAGAAAATAAATTCAGAAGCTTGGTTGCACGGGCTCCCCCTTACAATGCACTCTCTTCTCAGGCCAACCAAACTTCTAGTCCCCATGAAACTCTCGTGGCAAACCAATCACCTCTACTAAAAATTGTGAGAATGTGGATGCCTTGGCAACGACTGTTACTGCACCAAAGAATAGATAAAGTATTTTGGAAAATCTACAACAAGGGTATTAATGCAAGAATTTCATTCATGGGGGATAATCCATATGATGAGAGTCCCTTTCAATCCATCTCATTGGAATTATCCTTGTGATACTTTAACTTTCCTCAAGTATCCACATTTATATCCTAGTTGGAAGTTGCTTGGCTTTAGCGTGTTACTGGTTGGGTCATTCCCTTGGGTGATTACTTTTTCCCACAAGGCAGACCCTCTAGGATAAACAAAAGCAAGCAAGTATAACCATAGTTTGATTGATTTTTATTTCACATGAATAAATAGATAACTCATGCCATATACTCCACTTACACTCACACATAAACAAGAATGGGTCTAGCATTTTTGATCACCCAATTAAGGGGAGAGCATATGCCTACCATTCATCACATACAAAAGAAATGGTGTTCATTTTCCTTTAATTTAAGCTATGTTCCTAACTTAACCAAATGAAACATGATTTTCATTATCCCTTTACTTAAGCTACGTTCCTATCTTAACCAAAGGAAACAAGTAAATAACGTCCAACCCTTGCAATATGTTAGTAGTTTATGTTTTATTCTTTGACAACGAATCTAGGAAAACCTACAAATGTACAACATAGAATGTGAGTTTCTAATTTTGGTGACAAACTACAAGAGGTGCCAAAACAAAGACAAGAGGCACCAAAATAGAGAAAAGAGGTGCCAAAACTCTAAAAATAGTACAAAATGGTCTCAAAACAAGTGGAAAGGGTCTTGGAACAAGATGCAAGAGGTGCCAAAACTCTAACAAGAGGTGCTAAAATAGGTGCAAGAGGTGCCAAAACTCTAAATGTATCCCAGAATGGTCCCAGAATTAGTGAAAATAGTCTCAGAACAACTTGCAAGAGACGCCAAAACTATAAATAGAGGCACCGAAATAGGTGTAAGAGGCACCAAAACTCTAAAAGTGGCCCATAATGGTCCCAGAACAGGTTAAAAGTCTCGAGACAACTTGCAAGAGGTACCAAAACAAGTACAAGAGGCGCCAAAACTCTCAGAACAAGCTAGAATGGTCTCAAAACAGCTGAAAATGGTCTTTGCACTACTTGCAAGAGGTGCCAAAGAAATACTAGAGGTGCCAAAACACTAAAAGGAGCCCAAAAATGCCTCAAAATAGCTCATAATTGCCTCCAAACCAGTGAAAAACATTACCAAGTCATAAACCTTGAAACAACAATCATGAAATCATCAAAAACCTTAGTAATAAGTGAGGCAAAGGCCCCACGGTGGGAGCCATTTTGTGCATGTGTCGAATTGCGTAGAGTGATTTATTCTAATGTCAACATAAACCTCAATGAGATGGTTTACATTGAAAGTTTGAAGCAAGTAAAACTAATCTATTCCTAATACAATGAAACCTTTCAAATATGTATCATTATTATCTATTTCTAGGGATTTATTAAACTGTTTGGCCCTCAGATTTCTATAGGCACAAAGGTTGTTAAAATGACTACCTAGAAAATTAGATTTGATGCTTGCTATGCAAGCTAAGATGATTTCTATGTCCAAATGTGTGGTTGTAATGTCCCCTTCTCAAACCTGATCTTCCAGTGACCGTTGGCCTTTTTTCTGGAAACTCGAAGGCTAGTCGAAAGGTAAAATTAGGGTTTCCTATTTTTGGGGAAGTCTTTGCTCAAATTTGGTGGATTCAATGGCAGATTCTTTCTGGGTTTTCAAAGAGCTTCACAGTGGTACGTTCATTTCGGCATTCTGAGCATTTTGAGGGAATTTACTATTTTTTAGTAAAATTCTATTTTTGTGACTTTTCGATTGGGTTAGGCATGGTTGACTTCCTACTTGTTTGGTCGAGTTGACTTGGTCGGGCTGAAGCCGGGCATGATTGGAGAGATAAGTTGATATACTTAATTAAAAGTCAACGTTTTAATATTATATTTTAAACAGTGACCCTTGGCCTAGTCTATTGACTTCATGTTGTTTTAAAGTGGTCTTTTTGAGGGTGTACTATTTGGAATGACTATTATTTTCCAAAAGTCAAAACAAGCTTAATAGGCATTTATCAAAGTGTGATTCATTTAAAATATAATTATTGATCTTTGAAGGAAAAGGATGCCATCTTTGAGGCAAGATTAGGGTTTGACTTTGAAGTGGATTTTAGGGTTTCGAGAAGTCAACAGGAAAATTATAAAAGGAAGACTTTGAGCTTCATTTCACATCTTATGTCTACAGTATTGTTATGCTGCCGGTTTGGCTCTGGAATTGCTTCGGGGAATGAAGGCCTCCTAGCTCGGGCATCGCTTCTTGTTTGCAAGACAACAACTAGTGGTGATTCAATCTAGTTTGTGAGTTTTTTCTTGGAATTTGTGCATTGTAATCAGCCTTGTAGATCAGTAGTTTTCTGGTTTTGCATATTAGTGGATTTTCTAGATGTTGCATTGTTGCTACAACAGATTCATGTTTTTAATCATAAGTCAAAAAATACAAAAAAAAGTGTTCTGGGTGTTGTTCATATCCCATTGTCTAGGAAGGGCGAATCACTAGTTCAAGTTTCAGATTTTTTAGTTAAGTTTTGAATTTTTAAAGAGAAGTCGAACTTTTCAACTTGGGCCGTACCTCTTGAGACTGTCTTGGAATCCGTGCAAATTAAATCTGAGTCCTTTTGATCAGTCTTAGTGTCTTGTATTGGTCGCCTATGTCTTTAGAGAGCATTGCATTTTATTTCACATCAATCGGGTATTCTCTGAGGAAGTTATGAACATTTCTTTAAAATTGTAAGCTGCTGGTTATATGACAAAAAGTGCAGATCTGTTATGACAGTTTTGAGAAATCTGCATCTTCCTTATTGGGTTGGTGTTGAGGTTTCCTTATAGACCTTGCAGAAGAAGTCTTGTTGAATGCACCATTTGAAAGAGCATCTTATGTCTTGATTTTGCAGGCAATAATATCTTGTAAGCTGGCAGTAGTACTGACCAGTTGTTCTTTAATATTGCTTCATTGTTATTTGTAATACTCATTCTTACCTTCAGTATTAGTTTGAAATAGTTACATCTCTGCCCTATGGTAGCTACTTTCCCACTCTGGGTTAGAAAGCACATTCTGGGTGTTGAGTCCCTTTCAGCAATTCTGTTATTTCATTCAAGCATTGTTATTTGTAATCACTCCGCCATATGGTCACCCCTCACTCCATTCTGGATTGGGTAGCACATACTTGGTGTCGAGTTCCCTTTCAGCAATTAGAGTAGAAGATCCTCTGACCATATGCTGCATGCATCATCGGCAGCCATTCTTGGTTAGAGTTCTGCGCAGCAATTTGTTTAGATCCTCACGACCAATGCTCACACCTTGCCCCACGTTGGGATCCTTTTATTAAGTTTAGAGTTGCTTTTGCCGCGATTTTGGTTTTATCTTCTAACTATACTTGAGTGCATTGGTCCAGCAGTACAATTTGATAAAAGCGAAAAAAATTGGCTTTCCGAGAATATTTGATGGTATAAAGAGGCCAAGATCTTTTATCATGAACAATGTCTATAGTGATAGAAAAGAGGAATTACATTGCAAGGAAGATAAAAGGTTGGAAGCAGTTCCGGCTCTTCCAAGCTCGAGAATGTTAAAGCGGCTTCAAAGTCTTGAGGGCTCATTGAAGTCTTCTCGAGGAAGCGAGACATGCGGTGAGAGGTTAGTTGGGGGAATGAGAGGATTACCAACAGAGATGACAGTGGGAAAGGAAGAGAAAGATCATTGAGTCCCGGAAAGAGATTCGAAAGAAAGATGGATGCCTTGATGGACATGGTATCGCTCATGATGGGAAAAGTGGGACAGAACACCATTCCACAGAACAACACTGGGCATAGAGGAGAGCACAGTGCTTCCAACCAGCATGATGGACATGCTGCTCAGCATACTTCAAACAACACTTATGTCTCAGTCAGGCCCTTCAAACCCACCTTCGTGGCACCTGTTAACACTCAGCCAGATCCTGAAGAGAATGCTTCATTCGTGGAGCAGTTGAGACTTGGTCGTGCAGAGTATGATTCTTTACCTGTCGACATCAAGATGGATATGTCCTACAATGACTTCATGGATCATAAAAGGAAAAATAAAGGACAGGGTAGACATTATGATCAAAGAAGACCATCAACTCAAGGAGACTTGTATCAAGCTGTCAACAAGGTTATACTTCCACACTTTGACGGGAGTGATAACAGTTCAGCCCGAGCTTGGATACAAAAGCTGGATAACTATCTAGCTCTCAGACCCATGGTAGAAGAAGAGGCGATCAAGTTTGCTACGCTACACCTTGATGGGGTGGCGCACGAGTGGTGGTACCATGGCCTAGTTACTTTGGGTCATGGGTCTATCACAACTTATGATGAGTTCACCACGAGGCTCATCAAGAGGTTTGAGAAAAAGGATCCTGAAATTCATTTCAGAGAACTTGCACAATTGAGACAATATGGCACAGTTGATGCCTACATTGCCGAGTTTCAGAGACTCTCAGTCATGGTGACTGGAATCACGGAAAGGAGATTGGTGATTCTTTTCAGTGAAGGTTTGACAGAACCTCTCAAAGGTTGGATTAAAGCCTTTGATCCACCAACCCTACAAGAGGCCATGAAGAAGGCGAGAAACATGGAGTGGGCTACTCCTAAGGCAAAATTTCAGTCCAATTCCCCCTTTCAAAAAAGGGATAAAGGGAAAAAGCCTCAGCATAGACCTCCTTTGAGACCCCAGCACAAGGAGTTTAAAAATCACCATTCCCATGTCACCAGGTTGGATCCTGAAACCCTGAATGAACTCAGAAGAAAAGGGTTGTGTTTCCGGTGTAGGGAAAAGTGGTCTCAAGATCATGTTTGCCCTAAAGGGGTTAAATTTAATCAGATTGAGTACTATTCTGCTGGTGAAAGTAGTTCTGATTTTTCCGACCAGCAATCTGATTTTGAAGAAAGTGAAGTAGATAGAGCTCCAGAAGAGTCCAGAGATGAGAAGGAAAGTGGTGGAGTCTTAGCTCAGCTTTCTAGCTTCCAAAGAAATGAATCATTCAAGGTTCGAGGGATGATCAAAGGGTAGCGAATCGTTGCCTTGATCGACACTGGAGCAACACATAACTTCATTGATGAAGTTGTGGTAGCCAAGAAGGGGTTGCAAACAGAGGAGTTTGAAGGGTTCAAGGTCATGGTTGCCGATGGATTCCATATTTCTTGCACCAAGAAAATATCGAACATGACCATGCAGTTGGGCAACTACGAAGTCAAGGATGACTTCTATGTAGTTCACATTGGGGATACTGATGCTGTTCTCGACATTCAATGGCTGCGATCTCTTGGAGAGATCTCTTTGAATCTGCAGACTATGGAGTTGAAGTTCCAATCGGATGGGAAGAAGATAGTTCTGAGAGGCATGTCCAATGGGGGTCCTCGAGTAGTGTCATTCAAAAGAATGGCAAGGCTGATCCGTCACGATCAAGCTGAGTGGGTTGCTGAATGCATGATCCTTCCTGATAGTCCTGTAGAGACTAAACGTGACCTTCCTCCTGATATTCAGTCTCTACTCACGAAGAAGAGCAAAGTCTTTGCAGATTTGCCTCCTGGACCACCACCTGAACGGGGTTCAGAACATATCATTGAGCTCAAGGAAGGAGCTAAACCGGTGATTACAACTCCATATCGGTACCCGAAGAGGCAAAAGGATGAGATTGAGAAGAATATTCAAGAACTCTTGGAGATGGGTTTTATTCGCCCAAGCAAGAGCCCCTTTGCATCTGCAGTGGTTCTCGTGAAGAAGAAGGATGGTACCATGCGCATGTGTGTGGACTATCGTGCTTTGAATCAAAGCACCATCAAAAACAGATACCCCATTCCCAGAATAGATGAGCTCATTGATGAGCTACATGGGGCCAAGTTCTTCTCGAAGATCGATTTGAGATCGGGTTACCATTAGATTCGAATGAGGGGATCTGATGTGGAGAAGACAACTTTCAGATGTCACTATGGCCATTTCAAATTCTTAGTCATGCCATTTGGGTTAACTAACGCTCCGGCTACCTTTCAGTCTTGTATGAACCGTGTTTTCATAATCGGTTAGAGTTTGTGTTGATATTTTTTGATGACATTCGATTCTGACCAAGACTTGGGAGGATCATCTCAAGCACTTGGAGGAAGTTCTTGGTATTCTAGAATCGAGAGTTTGTTCGTAAATCATCCAAATGTGAATTTGGAATGGAGGATTACTATACCTTGGCCCACATGTCCGGTCTTGAGGGTAAAAGTGGATCACAGATCCAAGGTAGTAGTTGAATGGCCACCTCGAGAGGAATTTATTTCGGTTGAAAGGTTTCACGGGTCTTTGTGGTTTTATGTGAGGAGATTAGATTTAGGGCTATTCTGAAATGCTGCTCCTCTTACTGATCTCACCAAAAAGGGAGCTTTCTGTTGGTCAGAAAATGCTCAAATTGTTTTTGACAAGTTTAAGAAGATCATGAGCTTGTGTCCGGTTTTGGCTATTCCGGATTTCTCCAAGCCATTCGAGCTGCAGTGTGATGCATCAGGTGAAGGAGTTGGGGCTGTCCTGATGCAAGACAAACACCCTATTGTGTTTGAGAGCAGAAAACTAAGGGGTGTTGAAAGAACATATTCAATTTATGACAAAGAAATGCTTGCCATTATGCATGCATTAGCCAAGTTCAGGTAGTACTTGGTGGGGAACAAGTTTGTGGTTAAGACTGACCACAATAGCCTCAAACATTTCATGCATCAGAAGGACCTAAACGAGAGGCAACAAAAATGGGTGAGTAAGCTTCAAGCTTACGACTTTGACATTGAATATGTCAAAGGGAAAAATAATATCGTGGCTGATGCTCTATCCAGGAGACCCCATCTTAGCTCATTGTGTGAGCTTACTGCAGATTGGAGAGACATGTTGCTTGCTGATTATGCCAAAAATCAGTTTGCAACCAGCATTCTTGAGGGTACTTTTCATGATGAAAGGTACAAGGTGATTGAGGGATTGATACACTATAAGGGAAGAATCTTTCTGGTAGCTGATTCTAAGCTTAAGAAGAAGATTCTTTTGACTTTTCATGATATTCCGGTTGCTGGTCACCAAGGTTTTTTCAAGACATATAGGCAGATCCGAGAAAGGTTCTCTTGGAAAGGATTGAAAGGAGAGGTACAACACTACATTTAGGAGTGTCCTGTTTGTCAAGTGAATAAGAATGAGCATACATTACCAGCCGGTTTGCTGCAACCACTCCCTATTCCCAATCAAAAATGGGAAAGCATCTCGATGGATTTCATCACAGGGTTGCCCAAGGCCCAAGGGAAGGATTGTATTTATGTAGTAGTGGATAGGCTAACCAAATTTGCTCATTTCTTCGCCATTACCAGCACTTTTTCTGCAGCCCAAGTTGCAGATCTGTTTTTTCGAGAGGTGTTTAGGCTGCATGGGTTGCCAAAGAACATTGTAAGTGATAGGGACAGCAAGTTCCTAAGTACTTTTTGGCAAGAAGTCTTCAGAATGAGTGGTACTGTGCTCACTCCAAGCACTAGTTACCATCCCCAAACAGATGGTCAAACTGAAGTAGTGAACAAGTGGTTGGAAGGCTACTTGAGAAACTATGTGTCAGAACAGCAAAGAGCATGGGTCAAGTGGCTGCATATAGGCGAGTACTGCTACAATTCTTCTTTCCATATGTCGATTAAGATGTCTCCTTTCTTGGCGCTTTATGGGTATGAAGCACCTAGTTTTGCAGATTTGGTGTTTGGTGACAGCAAAGCACCCCTAGCCAAGGATTTGTTGCAGCATAGTCAAGACATAATGAAATCCTTGAAGGATAATTTGCAGATTGCACAAAATCAGCAGAAGTTGTATGCTGATCAGAGGCGTGTTGAGCGTTCTTTCGAGGTTGGGGATATGGTCTATCTTCGTTTACAACCTTATAGACAGTCTACTCTCAAGAAGAGTGGAGCTGAGAAGCTCAAACCTCGCTTCTATGGGCCATTCAGGGTCATCAGAAAAGTTGGGGCAGTAGCTTATGAATTAGAGCTACCTTCTGATAGCAGAGTGCATAACGTCTTCCACGTGTCTCGCCTCAAGAAGGCACTTGGACATAATGTGGTTGCTTCATCACAGTTGCCACCTTTGGATGAAGAGGGACAGTTGGTTCTAATTCCAGAGGAGATACTTGATTTCAGAGAACGTTCTTTGAGGAAAAGAACCATCAGAGAATACCTGGTGAAGTGGAAGAACCTGCCTATGGAGGATGCGACTTGGGAAAGTGATGAGATTCTGCAGCATCCTGGTTTGCGATTGCTTGAGGACAAGCAATCTTGGGGAGGGCGGACTGTAATGTCCCCTTCTCAATCCTGATCTTCCAGTGACCGTTGGCCTTTTTCTGGAAACCCGAAGGCTAGTCGGAAGGTAAAATTAGGGTTTCCTATTTTTGAGGAAGTCTTTGCTCGAAGTTGGCATTCAATGGCAGATTCTTTTGGGTTTTCAAAAGAGCTTCGCAATGGTACGTTCATTTCGGCATTCTGAGCATTTTCTGGAATTTACTATTTTTAGTAAATTCTATTTTTGGCAGCTTTTCAGTTGGGTTTAGCATGGTTGACTTCCTACTTCTATTTGGTCAGTTGACTTGGTCAATTTTGGCTTCAGGGCACGATTGGAGAGATAAGTTGATATACTTAATTAAAAAGTCACGTTTTAATATTATATTTAAACGTTGACCCCTTGGCCTAGTCTATTGACTTCATGTTGTTTTTAAAAGTGGTCTTTTGAGGGTGGCGCCCTCATTTAAGATTATTTTATTATTTGCCAAAGTCAAAACAAGCTTAATATGGGCGCATTTATCAAAGTATGGAATTCATTTAAAATATCATTATTGAGCTTTGAAGGAAAAGGACGCCATCTTTGAGGCAAGATTAGGGTTTTGACTTTGAAGTGGATTTTAGGGTTCCATGAAGTCAACAGGAAATTATAAAAGGAAGACTTTGAGCATCATTTCACATCTTATGTCTACAGTATTGTTATGCTACCGGTTTGGCTCTGGAATTTTTTCGAGGAATGAAGGCCTCCTAGCTCGGGCATCGCTTCTTGTTTGCAAGACAACAACTAGTGGTGATTCAATCTAGTTTGTGAGTTTTTTCTTGAAAATTGTGCATTGGAATCAGCCTTGTAGATCAGTAGTTTTCTGGTTTTGCATATTAGTGGATTTTCTAGATATTGCATTGTTACTACAGCTGAGTCATGTTTTTAATCATAAGTCAAAAAATACAAAAAAAAGTGTTCTGGGTGTTGTTCATATCCCATTGTCTAGGAAGGGCGAATCACTAGTTCAAGTTTCAGATTTTTTAGTTAAGTTTTGAATTTTTAAAGAAAGGTCAAACTTTTCAGCTTGGGTTGTACCTCTTGAGATTACATTGGTATCCGTGCAAATTAAATCTAAGTCATTTTGATCAGTCTTAGTGTCTTGTATTGGTCGCCTATGTCTTTAGAGAGCATTGCATTTTATTTCACGTCAATCGGGTGTTCTTTGAGGAAGTTATGAACATTTCTTTAAGATTGTAAGTTGCTAGTTATATGACAAAAAGTGCAGATCTGTTATGTCAGTTTGAGAAATCTGCATCTTCCTTATTTGGTTGGTGTTCGGGGTTCCTTATAGATTTTGCAAAAGAATTCTTGTTGTATGCACCATTTGAAAGAGCACCTTATGTCTTGATTTGCAGGCAATGATATCTTGTAAGCTGGCAGTAGTACTGACCAGTCATTCTTTAATATTGCTTCATTGTTATTTGTAATACTCATTCTCTTTCAATAATTGTTGTAATAGTTACGTCTCCGCCCTATGGTAGCTACTTTCCCAGTTCGGGTTAGAAAGCACATTTTGGGTGTTGAGTCCCTTTCAGCAATTCAGTTATTTCATTCAAGTATTGTTATTTGTAATCACTCTGCCATATGGTCACCCCTCACTCCATACTGGATTGGGTAGCACATACTTGGTGTCGAGTTCCCTTCCAGCATTTAGTGTAGAAGATCCTCTGACCATATGCTCACCATCATCGACGCCATTCTTGGTTAGAGTTCCTGCATAAGCAATTTGTTTAGATCCTTTGACCAATGCTCACACCTTGCCCACATCAGGATCCTAGTGTACATTCTGGTTAGAGTTGCTTTTGCATGTTTTGGTTTATCTTCTAACCTTAACGGGTGCATTGATTGTAATTTGCAATTTGATAAAATCAAAAAAATTGGCTCGGAATATTTCAGTGGTGGAATGATTAGTGGTATGCAAATGTGTGTTGGAATGATTAGTGGTATGCTCCTAAATGAAACAAAATGATGAAAAGGATAATGGATGAAATGATAAATGAAGGATGATGTTGATGATAGATGAACAAGTGGAGATGAGTGAGATGATATGAAACTATAGTGAGCTATCCATGCATATGCTCAAATGAAACAAAAAAAGAAAAATAACCTAAAATGTAACTATGATGAAATGGAGATGATAAAATGTAACTATGAAGCAATTAATTAATCTAAGATGATAATGCAAAGTAACGTGCATGATATGGAAGCTAAGTATAAGACTCCATGGAAGCTTCAAGCTCCTACGAAAAAATTGCATGGTAACAATACTTGAAGTGTCAATGGAAAATGGCATTATAATACTATTCCAATTTGTATTTCAAAATAGCATTATAAAATTACTCAAAAGGTGGATGATAATGCAAAGGATAAGGGGTGTATTTATAGAGTTTCTCAAGCATTTTGTGAGGTGGCACCTATCAACGTTTCATATTTAAAGGAGGCAAGATAAATAGTGGAGATGGAAGGAATCAGGATGTTGTCCCCTTGACCAAGGACAACATGCTATGTGTGTGAAGAGAATCACTTGACCAATTGGAAGCATGCCAAATGTATGTGATTCCCAGTGTGTGAAACAAAGACCCATGTGCTCCAAATTTGTTGGAAGTGTGGGGTAATAAAGCCATGTGCTTTTACTTATTGGTGGAAGTGTGTGAGGATAATTCTAATTAATAATTAGGCTTATTTATTTTCATGTGACCTTTATGAGGTGGCACACAAAAAGTTGTAGAAATGTTCTCTAATTCTTAATCAAGATTAGGGAAGATTAATTAAATAAACACATTTAGGGTTTTTTGTTTATTTAATTTATGAGAATGTGAATTAGGAGAATTAAAAGGAAAGTGAACAATATAAATAAAGTAAGACCTTATTTATATGTAGTTGAAGTATTAATCAAATAGGTTGTATTTAATTAATTGAATGTGATGACTGTTTTCAAGTGTATACACAAGGAATAAATGCTGACATTATTTTCCATCAAAGTGAGCTCCCTCCTTTTGATGTACCAAAAAAAAATGATGGTTTCATGATCATAGATCAATACAATAGCACAAGGATAAAGTGAACCCTTGTTGACAATGGGTCAGCCTTACATGTTTGTAGTGCAAAATTTTTGGATAAGCTTAGTGTTGATAAATAAAAAATACAGCCTACCTCTTTATATATTAGTGGCTTTGATAAAATTGGAAAATCACTGCTTGGGTGATCACATTACCTATTAAAGTTGACAAAGTTACATTACAAATGCTTATCCAAGTTATGCTTGATGATATTTCATACAATATTTCTTCAAGAAGACCATGGATTCATGAGATGCATGTTGTGCGCTCTACCCTTCATCATATCATGAAATACGTCTACAACAACAAATTTTATACAATCAAAGCTAATCCTAAACCACACAATTTTTGAATATTGAGAAAGGTAAAGATAATCCTTTGAAAACATTGACACCAACTACGCAAGTAGAACCCGTGCAATAAAAGGACAAAGAAAAATAATTGAGGAAATTATGAAGCTATAAGAAAATGATTGGGGTTCCTTAGACTTTGAACCAAAATTCATGGGAGAATACAAGATCACAAGCAAAGATTCGTACAACGGAAAAGAAAAAGAGGTAATGTCAACACAAAATTTGGAAGACCCTTTGAAAGAATCCACCTCAACCACTTTAGTAGAAAAAGAAAATGATACAAAAAAAATTGATGAAACTAACTGTCAACAACCACCAAATCCTAAAGAAATGAAAAAGCTTTATGGAAAAGGTTACAGACCTATGAAACAACTTGGATACAGTGGAAAAGGATGTGGTGCTAGAGAACAAGGTATATGTGTCCCTATAGAGCCTAACACACAAGAAACAACCCGTGGTCTCTGTTATTTCCATTTGATAGAAATAAAACCATCAAACAAATCTTCACTCAATATCAACACTCTAACACAAGATTCCTTTAAACCAACTTTAATAGTAGTGCATCTTGAATTGATAGACACTAGCGGTCTTGATTATTATCCTTTCTAAGAAATGAAAGAAGCAAAGAAATATTCACTTAATGTCAATGTCATCTTGCAAAACACTAATGATTTCAATTTGTTAGATTTTACACCCTCCTATATAAGAGAGAACAAAATCTCACAATATAAAGATTCTTGTGTAAGTATGACATCTTGTATTAGGCAAGATATGTCTTTGTCACAAAATATAGGAACATCCTCTAATGTTTATCAAGAGGGTATCTTATCGAGACCCCTCCAAGATTGTTTGATATCCATCCCTCCTAAAACATGAAATAAATTCTACTACAAGAATTCATTTTGTGTATATAATAGAGTTCATGTTCATCCTACTAATTAATGTAAGGCTTTAAGTGATAAAATTCAACATCTTAAGGAGTGTGGTTCTCTTCCTTGTGTCAAAGCACGTAATTCCTCTAATTGATACTACCTTTTACTCTAGCATGTTTCTCATCAATAATCTCAGCTCACCCTTGTCTTGCACTAAGTGGGGGCAATAGTTTAGGTAGCCTTGTCCTCTTATGTCACTTTTCATTCTCTCTTCTGGTTAGTTGACCTCCTTACATGTACATATAAGATAAAGCTTGGGATATGGATGACATGACTTAATTTGGATCCCATGTGACGTACTAAGCTATGCATTTTTGGGGAAACCCCTTCCCTTTTCATGACATAGCTTATCAGAAACACATGACTTGGCATAAGGCATTCCAAATAAGCTCTCATGTCCTCTTTATTGTTAGCATTTATCCTTTCTACTTTAAACTAATTTCTCACAACATGGCGTTTAGCAATTTCTTTAAAGTGGGGGCATACATTGGCATTATTTTGGCATTTTATTTTCCATGTTCCTTTATGCGATTTTCTTATTTTATGCGATGCGTTTTTCTCTTTGTGTTCACATTGGGAGTAATTTACTTCAAGATCTTGAGATCTATCTTACTATATTACATTCCTCTTAGTGGTGATACGACACACTGCATTCCCTAAGTTGTGAATCTTTTATCCTCTGATAGGTCCTCTCTTGGAGACATTAGGAATGATGTCCCCTAAGATTAAGACCTCACATGAACTAAGAAAAATCCCTTTGAACATCCCTCTTTATTTTTTCTTCCATTTTATTTTGTACCTTATTAAAGTCATGGAGGTATGGCTTTGATATGGTCCCTCTGGGGCTCACCTAGTGAACAACTGGCTTCACTAGCCCTTGTGAGTGTGCATTTTCTTTTGTACCTTATTAAATTCAATGAGGTATGGTTTTAATATGGTCCCACTGGGGCTCACCTAGTGAACAACTAGCTTCACTAGCCCTTGTGAGTTTGCATTTTCTTTTGTACCTTATTAAATTCATCGAGTTATGGTTTTGATATGGCCCCTTGTGGCTCACCTACTGAACAACTAGCTTCACTAGCCCTTGTGAGTGTGCATTTTCTTTTTAACCTTATTAAAGCCATGGAGGTATGGTTTTTATATGGTCCCCCTTGGGCTAACCTAGTGAAGAAGTAGATTCACTAGCCCTTGTGAGAGTGCATTTTATCTTTGTGCTTATCATAGTCATGGGGGTATGATGTTGATATGGACCCCTTGGGGCTCACCTAGTAGACAAATAACTTCACTAGCACTTATGAGCATGCATTTTTTTTGCATAGAGGATAGCATGTTCCACTTGTAAAACTCTTTTGAAAAAAAAACCTAGACCTAGTCCACGGTGAGTTGGACAATGAGTCTAAGCTTGATTCGTTGCATTTTCCTTTTTTCTATCTTTCATGGTGTATGTTGACGATCTGGTTATGGCTTCATATATCATCCACATGTGTGTTCCTTTGTGCTTATGTTGGTTTATCATATGATCTTGATCTTGGGGGCTTTACCACCCTCTTGATTATTGTCATCCTATCTTTCTAGCATTCATACATTTCAACCCCTCTTGATTGCATGGTTGGCTACTTTAGTGTGAATTTGAAACAAGTTCATCCTCTCACTAAAGTGGGGGCTAAATATAGTGTAAAAAAATGCATACCCTTCCATTTTCACACTTGTTTGTGCCCACCTTGCTTTATTTATCTTTATTTATGTCTTAATTGGTCTAATTTTGCATCCACAAGTCTAATAAACTATATTTTTTCATGGCTAATCTTGACTAACATCAAAGGATTAATGATATTTTAGTGATTCTTGTAGTGTGTCCCTAATTTTAGGACTTGGATTAAGATGCCACCTAGGGCATCTTTGTTCCCCAAAGGTCTTGGGACCCTTATTTCAAATTTTCCTTAAATCAGCCCCTTTTTGGAGTATGTTTCCGGAGTTTCATGCCTTGAGACTAAGATGCCACCTAGGGCATCTTAGTCCCCCTTAGGTTATGTTTTGGATTTAATTTCAAATGTTGGAAAGATTTAGCCTTCATTAATTAATGAATTCATATGTTAGCTTGTTGTGGTATGATTTTTGGATATTCAAGCATAGATAAGTATAAATACAAGTATCTTTCACTCATTTCTCATCTTACAAGCAATCCAAGATATCCAAGAATTCAAGTATTCATGCATTACAAAAATTTTGTGATTAAGAGAGCATTCAAGAGCA
This sequence comes from Sequoia sempervirens, assembly GCA_007258455.2. Taxonomy (NCBI): domain Eukaryota; kingdom Viridiplantae; phylum Streptophyta; class Pinopsida; order Cupressales; family Cupressaceae; genus Sequoia; species Sequoia sempervirens. Next base: position 23,092 of record VDFB02028594.1, read on the forward strand.
ATTCATCAAGCATTTTGAGCCACCATCAAGATTCAAGTATCATATCAAAGATATTCTTGCATCATGTGTGTTTTTGAGCTAACACTTGTGATGTAGGGTTTTGAATCAAGCAAGCAATTCAAGTCAATATCTATCAAGCATTCAAGCACTTAAAGATCTACATTCAAGCTAGCCACTTCACACAAGTTTGCAGATTTCATAACAAGTGTTTGGTGAGTTGCAACATAACACTTTGTTCATTCATTATTTCCCTTCATTATTTCATTTCATTGAAGGTTTAATTACCAACAAGGGGTTTGTCCAAGTCAAGCCCTCATTTACAAAAAATCCATAAATTTTTCCTCTCTTGCATATTTGTGGTTGAAGACTTGAATATCATTTGAAGTGAAAAGTTGCAAATTTGCATTGCAAAGTTGACATCTTCATAGAAAGTCACCTACAGGCCATATTTGGAAGTTTTAGGACCTGAGATATGCGAAGAAGGAAGTGTAGACATTGAACCTTAGGATCACATTCAAATATTTCAAAAATTCAAGATGGGACTAAGACAACAGTAGAGACGTCTTAGTCCTCCCAAGGGTATTTTGTAGAGATTCTTTCAGATTCTGTTTTGACATCCAAAGATTCCATATTTTTCCTAAAAATAGTCGTGCGACTAATACAATATTAATGATGTCTTAGTCCTCCCTAGCACATTTTGATAGTAATTTTACATTTCCAAAATTTCTAGGTACACACATCTTAACTTATTGTTGCTTAGTTTTGTTAGTTGCATCCATCATTTGATTTTCATTACTAGGTTTTGTGAGTTGAATGTTAAGTTGTCATTTCCAAGCTTTTGCTTAGTGTTGAACCCCTCAAAACCTAAAGAACCCACCCTAGGTCTTCCTTGTTGAGAATTAACTCACCTTTGGGTTGATAGTCAGTCCAATTTTAGATCCTAGGACATCCTTCTTTGAATGACAATAGGGAAAAAATTGGTGTTCTATGAACTAGGTTATAAAGCACCCATTTTTCCACTTGTTCATTTTGGTGAACCTGACATTTTAGAACATTCATTTTTTTGATTTAGAGTTCATTAAATTCTTAGATCTAGGTTTAATTCATTCTTGCATTGCATCCTACATTAGTGTAAGTACATCTAAGGTTTATCATATTTGCATTAGTGAAAGTGCATATAGCTTGCATTTTTTATTTCTTGCATCATCTTATCTCATTGAAAACCTAAAAAGTGCATTGTCAAATCATCCTAATTGAATTTAGGAACATTTTTATTGCATTCAAAATTGAAAAAAATTACATTCAACTTTTGTTTCAATTGCTTGTTATTATTCACTTTTTCTTGCATTCATTTGCACACTTTTATGTTTCTAAACATTAGGTCCCTAAGTAGGCAACCTGGGAACACCGTAAACAATTGAATTTTTTATTTTTTTTTATGATTAATTTTTTTTTACTGAAACTAAAACATCCTTCCTAGCATCTTATTCCATCTATTGGTTTTTGTCTCAAAACCTTGTTTGAGTTATTTGTTGTCTATTCCAGTTTATGGAACCTCCAAATTTCATCAGCAAGACCAAGACGCCCTTATTGACATCTTAGTCCTTGTTGAATTTGAAGTTCTAGTTTTATGGATTTAAATATTCTTTTATGTGCTTATTTTTTCTGCCATTGGTTATCTATTTTAGTGGGTTGAGCTTTTATTTCATGCATTTTATTATATCTAGCTTAAAGTGGCTTATTTCATGCATTGCTTCATTCCAAATTTGAATTCACAAAATTTCATTGCATCTATACATTTCATTCTAGGCCTTTAAATTGAATTTTTAGTTTGCATAGATTACCTTTTACAAATGTTAGTATCTATCTTTTCCAGGTTTGTAAAGAAAAATTTAGTCACTAAGCATGTTAGTCATTCATTCAATGCATTTCATAGTTATGAGAGTCTCTTAGTGCAAGAGAGTGAAATAGTGATGCTTTAATCAAAACTACCCCCCTTCTTACCTCTCCTATTTTTGGGAATGATGTGGTAGAAGAGAACAAAAACATAGATAACCATGATGATCATGATTGTTCTTCTCTCGATACCTCTCCTGTTAGTGACAAAGGTATCTTGGTGAAAGAAGATATAATCATTGAAAATAATGGAGGTTTTGTTTTTCCTTCTCCTCATCCCCCTTGGGAAGATATTGTGGTACAAGAGAATGATATCATATAAACATTCCTAAACATCACCTTACCTAGCCTCCATTCATCCCTTGTGAGAATGTCCTAGTTAAAAAGGATGAAAGCATAGATAAACATGAAAATCACCTATATTACTCTCCTAGTTGCGAAGAAAATACTATGATTGATGAGAATATTATGTGTTTATTTTCCCCTAGGGAAAACCTTATTGTAACATAGATTTTTGGCACCCACTTTCCTTCTAGCTCTCCTAGGGTTTTTTCACCTAAAAGGAGAAAGATGAGCCAAAGATGCTTATGTTACATTCAAATTCAATGCAATATAGATAGAATAAGGATGAAATATGCCTAGATATAATGCTTGAATGCAATAAATGAATATTATTGATTGAATAATGAATAGAAACCAAAGGAAAACAAATGTTTGAAAACACATTGTGTATTACAAAATCACCTACCAATGAATAGGAAAATGCAACAAAAGTGAATCAGATTGAAAGTGTGCACATAGAAATTTGATGAGGACTATAAATTGATGCTGGAATGCTAATGATGCTATTTTTTAGGCTTGGAGAGACTCATTCACCATTCTGGGTGAATCAATCCCAATTCTGGTAAACTGTGCCGAAACCCGTTTCTGACAATTTAAGGGTACTCAAAAATTACTAAAAACTTTAAATTGACCCTATGGTTGGAATCATTTGAAACTCATGGAAAATGAGTCCAATTTTGAATTTTTGGATTTTCAAAGGTGGATTTCAAAGCTTCTGATCTACACTTTGATGCCTGATAGGTGTCTGCTTCTGAAATTTTTAGATCCGAGTCTGAAAATGCCTTTTTGTTGATATTTTTACTTGAATAATGAATAGATGAATTGAATGAATTTTCAACTTGATCTTTAATGATTTCCTAGCTTCCAAGAGACCTAAATCTGCAAAAATAAGAGGAGAAGAAGAAATGTTGAAGGTTAAGGCATGGGGGTTTGCCTAAGTCAAACCCCTTTTAGGTAATTAAACCAAAATGATGAAAGAAAGAAATGAAACATGAAAAAATGGAATTTATTAGCTTTCCATGATGATTTATCTTGAAATTTTGTAGCAATACATGAAGATTCAGCCCTTGAATACTTTAGAAAGCTAACTTGATGACTTCTATTGAAGAAACCCTAGATTGATTGACTTGGATGAGAAGATAGATGATGAATTAATGATGAGAGATGTAAAAATGAGTTGTTAGATCTAAAATGAGGATTAAAATACTTATTTATAGACAATTGTGCCTTAGTATCCCGATTATACCCAATCACTGGCCGACATGTAGTGAAATTAAACTTTAAATTTCACTTTTTCCCACTCAAAGGTCAAAATGGGGCCAAATAGGACTCACTCGCCACACATGGTGAATGGGTCCTACCTAGATGGGACTGTTTCACCGTGCATGGCGAATGGGTCTCATAGGGGCCATTCCAACAACTAAGAATCTAGGAGATAAGGAAATAAGGTTTAAATTGCAACTTTGTCAGGTATTTGATCAATTAAAGCCTCGGGATGCACAATATGGGTTAATAGGGACATATTATTGATGATGTGAATTTCAAATAGGGCTTGGGACACATAATTCAATGTGAAAGTGTGATTAAATACACTTTACAACATCGAAATGAGGTCCACATAGCCTAGGAAGGCACAAGAATCAATGTGAATGTGCAAGACACATTACAACACTAATTTAAAATTAAATTTAATTGAAAATCCTTCTAGATTGATGTAATAATGTTATTAAACATATTTTATAATGTTGAATTAAGGATAAATAGGTTAATTAAGTCTAGAAAATTGTGAAATTCCTTTAAAATACTTTACAACACCCTTACAAGACGTCGTTAAAATCATTTTATTTAATTTGCAAGGTTCCAAGACCTAGTGTGGATGCATAAAATTCCTCACAAAACCTAAATCAGGGCCTCATTAAGTCCATTTATCATGAAATAATCCCATTTCAATAAAATCATGAGACGATGAACCTAATTCAAACTCAAACTAAAGTAGACATTCAAGAGAGATCCTCATGCACAAATGCAGATGAGAAATAATGAAAAATATCAAAGAGGTTGTGTAGGCCCCCAAGATCTAAGATCCTAAGTCAAACCATCAAGATACATAATCATGCAATGGTAATAAAAAGATGAAAAATAAGTACTCACCCTGGGGCCATAGAACTTTGGTCTTCTATGGGGTGAGAAGGCCACAACATACTCACTCTAGGGTGATGAAACTTCTAGTTGTCGGTAGGGTGAGAAAGCCCATAAAGATAAGATACATACACTAGTTGGTATGCACTTACAAACCAAAAAGTGGCTATGGGGAAAAGTCATGCTGCTATGTGGGCTTTCTACCCTACCATGTTAAATTTATACCCATTGATAACTTTAACAAGGCACCAAAAAGCAAAGGAAATGTTCATAAACAAAAAGAAAAGGTACCACAAACATGCAATTTGCATTATGCTAGGTGGCGAAAAGAAAGTGTAAAATGTAAAATGCAAAAATAGAAAATGAAAAAATGTAAAATGTAAAAGGGGTTCAAAGGATTCTTGTTAAGTTCATGTAAGGTCAATCACTTAGGGAACATTTTGCATAATGTCTTCAAGAGATGACCAATCAAATAATAGTATATTCACAACTTAGTGGATGCAGTACATTGGATCGGGCCACCAAGAGGAATTTAATGTGCTAAAATAGATCACACTTATGAAGGACATTACACCCAATGCCATCTACAAAGTGATGAATGAATCATATAAACAACAAGGCTACACTACGAACCAAGAATGCAAATCGATTATGGTAATGTATTCCCCCCACTTTAAAGGAATTGCTACACATCATTCTGTGAGAAATTACTTTAAAGTAGAGAAGAAAAGAAAATACAAAAATAAAGAAAGGCATGAAAGACAACTCAGAAAGACCTATTCCAAGTCATATGTGTCTACGTTAGGCTGCATCATGTCAAGGAAAATGAAAATCAAAGAAAGGTTGTATGTCACTTGCAAGTCAATCTTAAGACATGTCGTTCACATCTCAAGCTTGCTCTTATATGTTCATGAAAATTTAATGAGTAGTCAAAAGAGAAAAGGACAAGTGACATACAAGGGATAAGGCTATCTAACTATTTGCCTCCCATGTAGTGCTAGACAAAGGTGAGCCTAGAATGGATGAGGGTATGCTGCCCATAGCGATGGATGTAAAACATGCTATGGTGAGTATGTTATGATCCTACAACTATTGCATGGAAAGGAGCAACAACTAATATTATTTATGTGAATAAGGAAGAATCTTGGAAGAGTCTTGTGTGATAGTATTGATGGTGAGTGAAGGTTTGGTGATCTCAGTCAAAGGAGAATAACCAAGACCATGAGTTTTTTGTTGTGTGTTTGGCTCTATAGGGTTGTGGATACCTTTTTCTTGAGCACCACAAACTTTTTGACTATACCCAAGTTGTTTCATAAGGTCATACCCATTTCCCTAAAGTTGTTTCATGGCTTAGGAATTGGGTGGTTTTTCATTATTATGTTCGCTAAGGGTTATTGTGAAGTTTTCTTGATTTTCTAAAGTGTTTGAGGCAGATGATTTTGAAGGGTCATATGAATTTTGTATTGACATGATGGTTGGTTGTCCTTTTGTCTCACCTTTCTTTTCTATGACTATGTATTCACCCATAAATGAGGGTGTGAATTCTAAGGATCCCCAATCGTCACCAAATAATTTTTATGGGGATTTCTCATCATTGTGTTCAATTTCAAGAGGGTTGATGTTAGGTGTTGGAATAAATGTTTTCAAAGGACTTGTGGCTCCCTTTTCAAGGTGAAAGAAACTTTCAGGCTCAAGATCTGATTCAACTTGATAAATGTTATTGTTATAGAAATATTTCATTATAAAATGATGCGTTGAAGGAACTACATTCATCTCATGAATACATGGTCTACCTAAAAGAAGATTGTATGAAAGATCATAAGGCATGACATGAATAGGAGTTTGTGAAGTAACCACCCCAACCATAAAAGGTAAAGTGATTACACCAAGTGGTTGCTTTGTTGTATTATCAAATTCTCGAATAGAGACATAATCATGTATTATTTGTGACCTTTAAACATTTAATTGATCAAGGAGACTCACACTACACACATTAAGGGTAGAACCATTATCTATGAGAGTGTGTTTGATACCTGTGCAATTGAATCATGCAATTATCATAAAGGAATCATGTTGTTTATGCAACTCCAAAGGAGGGACCTCATGTTCATGGAAGGTAATGTCAAGATTCTTTTTGTGTGTGAGAGCTGCTACATAATTTGAAGTTGTACCAAGAGGAATTATGATTTTTTTAAGGTTGTTTGAAGAATGTTGTTGTAATTGGTGAGTTTTCAAGTAAATCCCAAAGCGAAATCTTTGCAAGAGTATTCTTTAATTGTTCAACAAGATAATTTACTCCTTTGTGTGTGGGATGTAACAAGGAGTGTTAGACGGATTGGGTAAAGGTAAAGAGGGTGGGATTGGTTGCGGTGGTTGTGGATTATTTTGAGTATTATATGTATGAGAAATAACGTCATTACTAGATTGCTACAACACATTGGTTTGAGGTGGGAAGAGGGTGTAGTGAGGTTTATTGGAAGGACAAAGTGGATGCGAAGGTGGGTAAAGAATGAGTTGAGGTTTATTTTGAGTTTGTGGTTTGTGTGAAGGTGGGTAAAGTGTGTAGAGAGGTTTATCTGAAGGATGAAATGGATGCAAGGGTGGGTAAAGGGTGTAATGAGGTTGAATACTGTTAACATCCCATAAAAAGTGAGATTTTCATTGTATTTGAAGGGGATATTAACTTTGTCTTGGGTCATAATATTCTCCCTAGAAGGAGAGTTCTTAGGAGAACAAAAAACCACATGCTTATGACAATTAGGGTTTGGTTCATCCAAAATAACTTCATCACAACCAAGGGAGTTATTAATGGTTGAATGTGTTTGATTAGGGGAAGACTCTATGCAATCATTTAGTGTTTGTAATGTCTCATTCTCTTATTCCATATTATCTACCCTATTAGGAGAACTTGTAATATTTTCATCTAAGGTATAAATGTGCAAAGTAGCTTCATCACAAGTGGGAGAGGCATCAAGAGAAGAAAAATCATTATAGTCTTGTTTTTCAATGATTGAATCCTTGTGTTTAACTATGTGTTCTAGGATGGGGGAAACATTAGGAAAGGGAGCAAGAAGATTCTCATGATTATATTTTCTTACTTCCCTTTGTCCAATAATGTCTTCCAAAATGGGGGAAGAAAAATAAAGAGGATTATCATAGGTCTTAAATATTTTTATCATCTAATGTCAACATATCCTCCTCACAAATAATGTGATTGTCATGGTTACTCACAAAAAACATTCTCACAACTAGGGGAAGAGTTTGGAGATGAATCTATTGTCTCATTGTCATGTTGTGTTGTGTGATCATCATGATTACTTAGTGTGATTTACTTTTCTTTAGTAATTTCATGTTTAATAGGAGAGGTAAGAGGAGAGAAACAACTTATATTGTCACAACTATCATCAATTGGTTCTTCTAGCAACAAAATATCTGCTTCACAAGTGTGAGAGATAATAGAGAAGAAAAAATGTAAGTGTTATGATTATCCAAGGTTTCTTTCACTAAAATAACCACATCCACAAAAGGGGAACTAGGAGAGGGATCTATGACAAGCAAAAAGAAAGGGGAAAGGACCTCCTATTCATATGCTTTTAACAAAAGTTGCTTACAACATGCAATAATATCTACAAAGAGAACATGCAAAATGAGAACTATAGAATTTTGTAATGAAAACATGATGGAATGATTAATCTACAACCTTAAAATGTAACAATGCTAAAGAAAATATGAAATTGAAGAATAATGTTTCATATTTCAAAGATGACAATTGACTAATTATGATGAGAATGGAAACTTGAAATGGAAACCATGCATGAAATGAGCTAATTTAGACTATATTTGATGAAATGAATGCTACATAAATGAAACTAATTGATATATACAAGGCATCAATTAGAAGTCTAAAAACTGATTTTCGAGTTTTGTAAAAAGTTGTTTCAAGGGTCAGAAGGGACTGATTCGCCTAGGATGGTGAATTAGTCCCTCTACGGATTTTTTTCAGAATTTTCAGAAATTTTTGACTAATTTTAATCCTTTTTGAGTGCTATGATGCAGACCTAAAAGGAAAATTCATAATTTTAGAACTTTTCAATTATTAAAGATGCAACAATGCAACGTATCATGCACTTTTTATGAATGCAAAATTTAACACCTAGCATGCAAATGAATCTTGCAAATCTTAATGCAAGCTATATCTATGATGATGAAGGAATCCAAATTAGAAAATATAATTATTTGAAAATTAGGTTCACGAAAATGAAACATAGATATTTTGGACCTACTTTCTTTCAAGCTCTCATAGGGTTTTTCACCTAAAAGGAGAAAGATGGGCCAAAGATGCTTATGTTACATTCAAATCCAATGCAATATGGACATAATAAGGATGCAATATTCCTAGATATAATACTTGAATGCAATAAACGAATGAGATTGATTGACTAATGAATAGAAACTAAAGGAAACTAATTTTTTTGAAAACACATTGTGTATTACAAAATCACCTACAAATGAATAGGAAAATGCAACAAAAGTGAATAAGATTGAATGTGTGCACCTGAAAATTTGATGAGGACTGGAAATTGATGCTATTTTTTAGGTCTAGAGGGACTCATTCACCATTTTGGGTGAATCAGTCCTACTTCTGGTAAACTATGTCAGAACCTGTTTCTGACAAAAGGGTACTCAAAAATGCAAAAAAATCAAAATTGACCCTATGGTGTGACTCATTCATCACTCATGGAAAATGATTCCACTTTTAAATTTCTAGATATTCAAAGGTGGATTCTGAAACTTCCAATTTGCACTTTGGTGCCCTATAGATGTCCGCTTCTGAAATTATCAGATTTAGATCTAAAAATGCCTTTTTGTTGATATTTTGAGTTGAATAATGAAGAGATGACTTGAATGACTTTGAAACTTGATATTCAATGATTTCCAAGCTTCCAAGAGACCTAAATCTACAAACACACAAGAGGAGAAGAAGAAGTGTTGAAGGTTAGGGCATGGGGGCTTGCCTAAGTCAAACCCCTTCTAGATAATTAAACCAAAATGATGAAAGAAAGTAATGAAACATGCAACAATGAAATTGATTACCTCACAATGATGATTGATCTTGAAATTCTATATAAATACATGAAGATTCAACCCTTGAATACTTTAGAAAGCTAACTTGATGACTTCTAATGAAGAAACCCTAGCTTGCTTGACTTGGATGAGAAGATAGATGATGAATTAATGATAAGAGATGTAAAAATGAGTTGTTAGATCTAAAATGAGGATAAAAACACTTATTTATAGATAATTGTTCCTTAGTGTCTTGATTATACCTCATCACAAGCCGACATGTAGTGAAATTAAACTTTATATTTTACTTTTTCTCGCTCAAAGGTCAAAATGAGGCCAGATAGGACTCATTCGCCATACATGGTGAATGGGTCCCACCCAAATGGGACTGATTCATCATGTATGGCAAATGGATCGCACCTAGATGGGACTGATTCACCATGCATGGTGAATGGGTCCCACATGGGCCATTCCAATAAATAAGAAGCTAGGAGATAAGGAAATAATGTTTAAATTACAACTTTGTCAAGTATTTGATAAATTACAGCCTCAAGATGCACAATATGGGTTAATAGGGGCTTATTTTTGATGATGTAAATGTGAAATACGGCTTGGGACACATAATTCAATGTGAAAGTGTGATTAAATACACTTTAAAACACTAAAATGAGGTCCAAATAGCTTAGGAAGGAACAACAATCAATGTGAATGTGCAAGACACATTACAACACAAATTTAACTTTAAATTTAATTCAAAAGCCATAATAATGTTATTAAACATATTCTATAATGTTGAATTTAGGAGAAGTAGGTTAATTAAGTCTAGAAAAGCGTGAAAGTACTTTAAAAGACTTTACAACACCCTTACAAGACATCATTAAAAGAATTTTATTGAATTTTCAAGGGTCCAAGACCTAGTGTGGATGCATAAAATGCCTCACAACACCTAAATCAAGGCCTCATTAAACCCATTTATAACAAAATAATCACATGCCAAGAAAAGGGTCCATTTTTCTATGACACACTTATTGAACAAGATATTCCAACCATTGATAAATCCCTTGCATCCAATAACCTTATTTTCCTAGAACATTTAGTTTGTAGTTCTCCTAGAAACTCTCCCCCTTTGGAAGATATCACGGTGCAAGAGAATGAGAATATTGACAATAGTAGTTCCTTAGATGAAGATAATGAAGTAATATTAGACTCCTCGTCACTAAGAGATCATGAAAATAAGGATAAGTCTTCTAAGGTAATGCACATTAGAAACCCCTTGGATTACTCTCCCAAGCCTAAACTTATCATTTATCCAACCTCTCAAAAACCAAGACTTCAAAACAAACCAGTCCTTGTCCTCCAACCACCTATGAAAAATGTTTCCTAGCAACAGAGTTACAATAGTGTTTCTCATACATACAACACTAGGAACAATCCTCAACCAAGAAAAACACCTTCAACATCCCTCCCATTGCCTAATCCTATCTTGCCTAGCGCCCCTTGTTTTCCTTCACAAAGTGGAAAGGAGTATGATCTTGTTGAACAACTTAAGAATACTCCCTCTAAAATATCATTATGATGCAGGAGCATCCAGTGGTGTAAGGGCAATCTTGCATCACCCAAAAATAGTGAAATTTCAAGTTTCTCAGTTTTTAGATGTTCTTACATTTTTGGATACCCTTTTCATCATAATGAAATTCCCAATCTACGGTTTTTATTTTCTATTCCTGGGTGGAAAGATATTGCAGTTTTAGTTTCACAGATTTGCACCTGAAAATCTTTCAAGTTAGATTTGAGGCACTTAGAGTTCCTGGATCGGCCCCAAAACTTGCTGAAATTAGCATAGTGTATTTTGAGTGTGTTGTTGACTTCGTGACCTTTCCAATGGTTCAAACGGTTCATGAATCAGAGTCCTAGATCAAAAGTTATGACCCTGGGAAGTTGGCACACTTTCTGGAAGATACAATTGCAAATGCTCTTTTGAAATTTGAACTCATGTTGTAAATTTTTGGTGCCAAACCGCTTAAACTCAATTGAATGTTGTTTTGGCTCCAACTAAAGAGGAGCTCTATTTATGGGCGGGTTTCTAAATTTTGGGTAACTTTTTGCGGACAAGCTCACATATTGCAAAAAGGTTATTCTATAGCTTTCTGTAACTTGCATGTGTTGTAGAACTTGGGGATTTGAGATCCTCTGCATGTAAGAAGCTCCATTTTCTAAATAATAAAATTATTCTCTTGTTTGTGGGTTATTTTCTAAGTCTCGGGTTGCGTCGCCATCAAGTGGTATCAGTGAGTTTTCTTGAGTGTGTGGACATATCGCATCGTGAGGCAGCTCACACCAGTGACCATAGTGTGGGTCGAGTCAAGAAAGATGCCTCCAAGAGTGATTCCTCGGTAGGCGGTGGTGCTGAGGTGGTCGAGGCAGCAGAAATGTTGGTGGAAGAGATGCACTGGCAGCCCTCCAGAGACAGATTGATGCATTACAAGAGTAGTTGAGAAGAGGGTTAAACTTGAGGGAGGAAAGTGAGGATGAAGGAGAGGAAGAAGGTTTAGATGTAGAAGAAGAAGAAGAAGCAATTGATCAAGACCAAATGTGGCTAATAAGGGCCATTTCGAAGATCGGGAAAAGACCCAAAGCAGAAGTTTCCAGTTATTCTGGAAGTCTGAACCTGGAAGAGTTGATCGACTAGATCAACGAGCTAGAAGAATATTTTGAGTATGAGGAAATATAGGACCCATATTGGGTTAAGTTTGTGAAAATGAAGCTGAAGGGCCATGCCAATATTTGGTGGAAAGAGGTCTAGTTGGAAAGAAATCAAAGAGGAAAAGGAAATATCACCAGATGGGATCGCATAGTAGAGAAACTAAAGAAGTAGTTCATACCAGTGGACTATGAGTTAGATCTATTGAATAAATTGCAAGGGTTGAAGCAAGGAAGCAGATATGTGAAAGAATATACTAAATAATTTCACAAGATAATCATCAGAATGGGCCACACAGAGGCCAATAAGGAGAAGGTAGCCCGATATCTTAATGGGTTACGACTGAGCATTCAAGAGGAGTTAAGCCTAGTCAGAATGACCACCATTGAGGATGTGTATCAGTTTTCTCTGAAGGTGGAAGAGAAGTTGAACAAAAGATTTGATGGCAAGCAAAAAGGACGAGGAGGTCAAAGAAGAAGGGGCAATGGAAGACCTTCAGGAAGCCAAAATGATGATGAAAAGAAAAGTGAAGATGTGGGTACCAGCCGAAGCCAAAGGAATAACAACTTCTACTGGCCTTGTGATAAAAATAGTGGTGATCAAAGAGGTAGAGGACAAGGGAGATATGGACAAGGATCTGGAAGAGGTGGCTTCAAAGGAACATGTTTCCAGTGTTGTGAAGAAGGGCATCGAGCCTATGAATGTCCATGACACCAAGGAAGGGCAAACGAAAGGCCAGAAGGTCATGGAAGGGTTGTGAATGCAGATGAGGAGGCCCAATCTGAACATTCAGATGATGCTGAAAGGGGAGAAGCCCTAGTGATTAGGAGAGCCCTGGTGACTGAGGAAAAGGAACTAGAATAGAGGAAGAATATGTTTTGCATAAGGTGCAAGTGTGAAGGAAAATGTTGTGATGTCATTATTGATGGAGGAAGCACCGATAATCTGGTGTTAGAAGAGATGGTCACAAAGTTGAAGCTGAGGAGGGAAAGGCACCCACATCTGTATCAGATTGCCTGGTTGCAGAAAGACCACAAATTTTTGGTCAATGAGCAGTGCCTAGTAAAGTTCAAGATCGGGAGCTACCATGATGAGGTACTCTGTGATATCATCCCCATGGATGCATGCCACATATTGTTGGGGAGGCCGTGGCAGTTTGATAGGTGAGCTATACATGATGGCCATGCAAAGACTTATTCCTTGATAAAGGATGGGGTTTGTCACAAGTTGAAACCCCTAAAGGAGACCAAAGAAAAGGTATGCAGTAGTGCTAGAATTTGTTATGTAGATGGAAGAAAATTTTTAGAAGGTATGAAGCATGAGCGTGTGTGTTATGCATTGATTCCTAGAGTGAGTAAGAAGGATAGTGAGAATGTTCCAGAAGAAGTTTCTGGGATGGTGGATGAGTTTCAGGATATTGTTTCTAATAATGTACTTGAGGGTTTACCACCAATAAGGAAGATCAGTCATCAAATTGACTTGATACCTGGAGCTAGTTTTCCAAATAAGGCAGCTCATAGAATGAGTTTAGCAAAAAATGAGGAGTTGAACAGACAAGTTCAAGAGTTGTTGAGAAAGGGTTTGATACAGGAGAGTTTGAGTCCATGTGTAGTACTTGCAGTACTAGCACCAAAGAAGGATGGGGAGTGGAGGATGTGTACAGATTCCTGAGCCATAAACAAGATAACAATCAAGCTACGATGACTTGATGGACTATTTGAGTGGAGCTCATTACTTCACAAATATTGATCTGAAGAGTGGATATCACCGATCCGATTCAAGAGGGAGATGAATGGAAGACTAGCTTCAAGACCAAAGAGGGCCTGTACAAGTGGTTAGTCATGCCTTTTGGGCTAACCAATGCACTGAGCACATTCATGCGGCTCATGAACGAGGTACTAAAAGAATTTCTAGGAAGTTTTGTTATTGTGTATTTAGATGATATTTTGATTTTCAGTAAGACGTTGGATGAGCATCTGATGCATATTCGGAGAGCCTTTGAGAAGTTAAGAGAAGAGAAACTGTTGATTAATCTGAAGAAGTGCAGTTTTGTGAAGAGGGAGTTAGTGTACTTGGGGTTTGTTGTCTCAACAAAAGGTCTCAAGATGGACCCAGAGAAGGTGAGGGCTATTTTGGAATGGTCACCGCAAGAACTCACTGAGGTGAGATCTTCCATTGGTTTGGCTAGTTTTTTATAGAAATTTCCATTAAAAATCTTCAAAAGAGTATTTGTGGACCCCCGATTGAAACAATGAGAGGGGATAGAAAAGAATTCAAGTGAGAGGAGTGGCAAAAAGTTTTGAACTATTGAAGGTATAAGCATTGTATAACATGTTCTAGCCTCCCGCATTTCCAACAAGGTGTTTCAAGCGGATTGTGATGCTATTAAAGCATTAGAGCAGTTGTTGAGCTAGGCTAAGCCCATTGCCTATTTTAGTGAAAAGTTAAATGAGTTAAGAAAAAAGCATTCTATATACGATCAAGAATTTTATTAAATAGTTCAAGCATTAAAGAAATGGAGACATTTTTTGTTGCCAAAGGAATTTGTTCTATATACTGATCATCAGGCCTTGCAGTACCTAAATAGTCAAGGAAAATTAAATTAGAGGCATATGAAATGGGTAGAGTTTTGCAGAGTTATACCTTTGTTTTGAAACATAGGAGGGGTTGCATATGCCTTAAGTAGGAGGCATTACATTGATGACAAAGATGATTGAAGTATTGGGTTCATTAAACTTGACACTAATGCTAAGATCCCACTTTGGCAGTAGGCTTGAAAGCTTGCAAGGAACCCATAAAGGGATGGCATAGCGGTTAGATTTCATAATCCGGTGATGGTATGTTATTTAAGGAAGTCAATCAGTATCCCGAGTTCCATGAGGGAGAACCTGATAAAGGAGAAGCATAGTGGAGGAATGGAATGACATTTTGGTCGGGATAAGACCATTTCCATTATCAGTGGGCATTATTATTGGCCTCATTTGTCAGAGGATGTGAAGAGGTTTGTACAAAGTTGTAGGGTATGTCAGATGGCTAAAGGAGTGAGCCAGAATACAGGCTTATATCAGCCCTTACCTGTACCAGAGAGGCCATGGGAGGATATAAGTATGGACTTTGTTCTTGGTTTGCTGGCGACACAACGAGGAAACGACGTCTTTGTGGTGGTTGATAGGTTTTCAAGATGGCACATTTCATTCCATGTCAGAAGACCCATGATGCAGTCCACATTGCTGACTTGTTCTTCAAAGAGGTGGTGAGGCTACATGGTCTTCCAAAGAGTATTGTTTCAGATCGTGACCCCAAATTTGTGGGGTACTTTTGGAGGACCTTGTGGAATAAGCTAAAGACATAGTTGAAGTTCAGTTCTGCACACCATCCATAAATAGATGGGAAGATAGAGGTTGTTAATAGGAGTCTAGGTAACCTATTGAGATGTTTGGTAGGAGATAAACCCAAGGGATGGGACTTGATTTTACCCCAGGCAAAATTTTCTTACAACAATTTTGTCAACAAAAGCACAGGTAGATCACTGTTCCAAATTGTGTATGGAGGTAGCCCCAGAACAGCTCCAGAATTGAGGAAGATGGACCAAGAGAAGAAAATAAGTGATGAAGCTGAAGATTTTGCATAACACATCAAGGATATACATGAGAAGGTAAGAGAACATATTAATAAGATGAATATGCGAGGCGTCAGCAGATTAGAAGAGGAGGTATAAGGAGTTTCAGACAGACAAGCATGGTCCACCTAAGGAAAAAGATAAGTTTCTAGAATATATAACAAATTGAAAAATGTAGAAGTTCTATCTCCCCCAAAATTTTGAAGAGGCATGATTCAGAATGCATAAGGAGGTAGAGTTGCCGATGATTCAACATTCTGCGTTCAACATTTCAAATTTGATAGAGTATCATGAAGGTGGCATAGAGGAAGTACCAACGATGGAACAGTGTGGGATTCTAGCACCTACTTCAGAAAAGGAGGAGATTGAAGAAATCTTGGATAGTCATGTGGGAAGGAGTACCAGGAACAGGCAATATGAAGAATATCTGGTGAAATGGAAAGGAAGGCATGTTGAAGATTCATCATGGTTGCCTAAGGTAGAGGTTGACTGTTTGGTTTTTTCCTCCACCATCTAAGATGTGACGGGGTCACTTCTCAAATTACCCTAGGTGTCTAATGCAGGAGCATCCAGTGGTGTAAGGGCAATCTTGCATCACCCAAAAATAGTGAAATTTCAAGTTTCTCATTTTTTAGATGTTTTTACATTTTTGGATACCCTTTTTTGTCATAATGAAATTCCTAATTTACGGATTTTATTTTCTATTCCTGGGTGGAAAGATATTGCAGTTTTAGTTTCCCATATTTGCACCTAAAAATCTTTCGAGTTAGATTTGAGGCACTTAGAGTTCCTATATCAGCCCCAAAACTTGCCAAAATCAGCATAGCAGATTTCAAGTGCATTTTTGACTTTGTGACCTTTCCAACGGTTCAAACGGTTCACGAATCGGAGTCCCAGATCAAAAGTTATGACCCCGGGAAGTTGGCGCACTTTCTGGAAGATACAATTGCAAATGCTCTCTTCAAATTTGAACTCATGTTGTAAATTTTCAGCACCAAACCACCTAAACTCAAAATTGAATGTTGTTTTGGCTCCAGACTAAAGAGGAGCTCTATTTATGGGTGGGTTTCTAAATTTTGGGTAACTTTTTGGGGACAAGCTCGCATATTGCAAAAAGGTTATTTTGTAGCTTTCTGTAACTTGCATGTGTTGTAGAACTTGGGGATTTGAGATCCTATGCATGTAAGAAGCTCCATTTTCTGAATAATAAAATTATTCTCTTGTTTGTGGGTTATTTTCTAAGTCTCGGGTTGCACCCTCATCACATTATGGGAACTTATTCAAGCCTCCCCTCATTATCATAACATGATTCAAATTTTTTTACAACAAGTTCCTATCCCTTCTAATGTGCAACCAAATGACATAGCAGCCCTAATTTAAGGAATAAATGTTGACATTGTTTTCCACCGAAGTGAGCTCCCTCCTTTGGATATGCAAAAATAAAATGATGCTTTCATGATCATAAATCAATACAATAGCACAAGGATAAAGTGAACCCTTTTTGAGAATGTCTCAACCTTAAATTTTTGTAGTACAAACCTTTTGGATAAGCTTGGTGTTGATAAATAAAAAATTCAACCTACATCTTTATCTATAAGTGGTTTTGATAAAATGGGAAAATGACTGCTTGGGGTGATCACATTACCTATTAAAGTTGACAAAGATACATTGCAAACCCTTATCTATGC